>JABUQX010013702.1:12500-17500 GCA_015478945.1 Trachelipus rathkii
TAACGGGTTCATGGTGAAGATAAATTTTTTTTTTTTTTTTTTTTCATATATTAGTAGTAAATGATACTAGCAATTAATTAAGATGTGAGCGAGAAATATAAAGTAAGACAAAACGTTTATTTTGCATGAGAAAGAAATGGCTTTTAGTGCTGCCGAGTGAAAGAATTCATGGTAGGATAAAAAAATAATAATTTTGAATAAAATCCATTGGGTTTTGTTTTCATAAATAGATTTTGTGTATACATAACAAAACATATCATAACCTGAACTTAGAGGGCAGTAAACCGCAACCTAACCCATATGAATCGACGATGCATTAAAACTCAACCTAACCTATATTGATCGACGATGGAGTAAATTTCGAACTAACCTACATGAATCAACTTTGCCGTAACACTGTTTCTATTGTTTTCGGGCAAGAATTTTGCATTTCTGAAAATATCCCTAGACATCGCTGTGACAAACGTAAGAATCGTAAAAAAAGTACGATATTATTAAATAATTACCTTTTTTTTATTTAATATTTTTGATCCAGTTTATTCACAATGAAATTTATTGTTAGTATCATATAATAACAATATATGAGAAAAAAACAAACATTTATCTGCACCATAAAAAGTATGAGGACTATATATATATATATATAATATATATATATATATATATATATACTTATATATATAAAAATATTATATATATATATATATATAATATATAGTATATAACTATATATATATATATATATATATATATATTAAAAGGTGCTTAAAATTAAAAGAAAGCGAAGGAAAATTTAGAATAATTTTTTAATGTAGGAGCTTCTTTAATTTAGTGTGTGCGCTTTCGTGAAGTGAATCTTATTTGTGTTTAGAAAAGTTAATTTTTATTTTATCACGAACTAAATTTTTATCGATATTATGAAACTAAAAAGAAAATATTCAAAATTAACTTAAATTCATTATTTGGTGAAGCAATTGCTGAATAGTTCATTCGTTGAGCGAGGTAAGGAAGTTGTTCTAAAATTTTAATAAAAAGATTTTAATAATTACCCGTGAAATTTGTTGAAAGCGAGTGACTACAAGAGGCTGGGAACCCTTCTAGTCATTTAGTTTTCTTTCCAAGAACAATTGAAGCGAAGGGAATACAAAGGAGAAAAAACAAAATAAAACGGATTCCAAAACAGATTCAGAAACAAAGATGAAAGTGCCAAATAAGGGACAAATCTTTAAAATTGCTTGTTTGAATGTTAGAGGGGTAAATGCTTAGGGTAAGAGAGAAGAGGTTGGGCTGGTTTGCAAGGAAAGGGGAATAGATATTTTTGCTTTAAGTGAAACAAAGCTAAAAGGAAAAAGAGAGTAAATGTTTGGAAGCTTCAATGGACTAGTTTCAGGGGTGAGTGAGAGGGTCAGAGCTAGAGAAGGTGTAGCGATAATTGTGAAAGAAAAATTATGGGAATTTGTGAAAGAAAGTTAATTTATTAGTTCAAAATTAATGTTGGTGAAAATGAAACTGAGAAGTGAAAGCTGGATATTTGTAAATGCATATGCACCAGTAAATGATAGTGCTGAGGAAGTAAGGGAATCATTTTGGGATGAACTAAACGATTGGTTGGGTAGTTTTAGTAGGAATGATAAAGTATGCTTGTTAGGTGATTTAAACGCAAGAGTGGCTGATGTACAAGTGCAAGGAATATTAGGCCCTTTTGGAGTGCAAGGCAAAAACAAAAATGGGGAAAATTTGTTAGAATTATGCGCTGCTAAAGAGAGGATAATAGGAAATACATGGTTTAATAAGGGGAACATACGTAAATATACCTGGGCTAGTGGAGTGACAGGTATTGTCTTCTGAGGTTTCTACTCTATGGCTTTAGTTTTCAGGTCACTTTACAACTAAATTCACCTGTTATATCTATTTATCACCTGACTCAACTGAATATCCTAAATATTTTGCCTATCTAAACTTCAAAATAGAACAAATTCTCTAATTCCTCTTTCTCGGAGGACATTATTTTGGGTGATGTAATGTTCATCGCAGTCAATGACTTTCCTCTAGTTCTCAAGATACAGCTAGTGAATTTACCTACTATTTCTCTATCCTGAGTGACCTTAAACAGCTGGTGCAGCTTCCAATTCATATCTATGATCGTCTAGAAAATGAATCCAACATTCTAGACGGTTTCTAAACTTCTAATTTTTCTCTTTATTGTTAAACTCTTTCCTCCCTCCTCTGGTTCCTCCGATCGATCACCTTTTTCTTTGTATCTTTTTCTATATATTCAAGTATTCCACAGGAAAGACCCCTGCCTGCGTCTAGGAAACGTTTCCGACTCTTCTGTGCAGCAAAGATGCCGGACCTGCGGACGTAATTCTTGGAATGACTACTACTTCGGTGGGAATGAACCCTCAGAGTTTGTAGACCGCATAGGCAAGTTAATTCTCTCTGGCTTGGAGGCGAACATTCCATATCACAGATCGACATTTTGAAAAGTTGATCATTGTGTTTATCATTGCAGCAGATTCTTTAATATTTTGTAGCATTGGTTCAGAAATGTTTTTCCTTTTTCTCCTGTCACGGAAGGGTTTTATACAAATCAAGTTTACAATATCTTAGCTCTACACCTTTCATATACTCTAATTATAACCTTTATCATATTTAGAAATTAATTGTGAAAGTGTGTTATCGAGTTTTTAATTAATGAAATACCATTTCAATTATCCCTAGATAAATACAGAAATATTTATCATATTACACACTTTTTCTTACCTTTTTTAGGCTGACAGATTTACAATCTCTTGGAAATTATTTCTCAAGATAAAATGGCCAGAATCTGTCAGATGTTTGAAACAAGAATCATCAGATGTAAAGGAGGTAGAAGTTTTCATGCTATCCGCAACCCTATTTTTTAAAAAGTTTCCAGCATCTTCTTTCCAGATTGCAAGAATTTTCGATTGGGAAAGTTTTTCTTCTTCCAGTGTTCACTATTAGCTCTACTGTCCCTTTAGCTAATAAAACATGGTATTTTAGTGTATTCAGATTGTTGTCCAAGTAACATTCATATCATGTTTAAATCACAACAAAGTGTCCATATATATATATTTCATATTTCCCAATTTGAAAGTTTTCACATTTTGATATGTTTCCTTCAAATGAACTGAATGGGCTATCGAAAGTGAACCCAATTTACTGACATTATGTAAAGGAACTCGTTTCAGGCTGCTTTTTGAAAAATCTATGAATACATGCCAAAAATATATTCGTAACTTAACATGAAAACCTTTAATCGTCATAACTACCAAGACTAAACATTATCAACATATATAACATACTAAACTATGAATAACTGCTAACATTAACAAAGCGCTAAAACCTATGAAAGACATTAACATTTGGAACTATGAATAAGAAACTAACATTTGGAAATATTTGAACCTATCATCATTACGCAGCAAAACTTAACCTACCCTACTTTTTCTTCTATATCATCAGCAGCTAACGTAGTAATATCTAACAAAGTGTTCAACCTATCAAAGATATCATCATTTTGAAATATGAATTGATGCTACCTTTATCAAATATAACATAATTTTGAACTATGAATAAATACGGACATTAACAAAGTTATCTACCAAATCTAACGTTATTCTACAAAACTTAACCTAAGCCTACGTTTCTAATATATTATTAGCAGCTAACATTGTAATATCCGACAAAACTTGATATTTTCTAACAAAGCTAGTATAACCTAACAGCTCCAAACCTACTGAATTACGTATAAATGCTAAAATTTAAAAAATATCAATCTATCAAAAACATGATATTTTTCACATATACATTTTTCATTTTCGTTAAATAACTAATTTAACTTAAGCAAAGTTACGTACTCTTGACAAAGTAGTACGTAACTGATAATTTCCTTCAAAGATGTTTTGTACACCGTAACAAACTATCCTACCTAACAATACTAGGGTTAATCGAACTTACAAACCCAACTATGTTACCCTTGAGACCATATATACACATTTTTTCCCACCTTATCCTATAATTTTTCACATATACATTATTCACTTATGTTAAATAAATTTAACTTAAGCAAATTATCGTACTCCTACCAACTTAGTACATAACTCTGGTCATTCCCTTCGAAGATGTCTTGTACACCCCAACAAACTAACATACCTAACAATAGTAGGGTGAACCCAACTGTGTTACCCTACGGTCTTCTCCACTAATCTTACTAAGAATATTAAAATTAAATTTCACGAGTTCACTATTTAATAAAGTTCCTAAAGGAATTCATTTTTACCCCACGAGAAGTCCCATTTGGGGATCACCCCCTTGAAAGGGTGTGAAGTCCTATTTGGGGGGTCACTAGGCAACTAGGCAACTAGGCTTCAGCCCTATGGGCTGAAATCTTAGCCCTCATTTGGAGGATATTTTTAATAAGAAAAGAATAAAAATTTAGTAAAAGCAAAATGATTTTTAGTAATTTTATAATATTTATACAAGAATCATATTTTATTTCGTTGTACAAATAATTAAGTTTAAATAGGACTTCAATTACTTAATCGTGACTTTAATTGCTTAATCAATGAATCACGGGTGATATGGTTGGGGTGGGATGTGTGGTTGGTTGATTAGAGTTTGATCTAATGATCAATTGATCAATTAATGTTTTTTGATAAAAAATAACAAAAATTTAGTAGAAACATAAAATGTATATATATATATATATATATATATATATATATATATATATATTATATATTATACTATATATATGTGTATAGAATTTTTTTATATATATATCTAGAATCATGTGGGCAGATTATTTGCCGTCTAACTAAGGCCATAACCAAGTTTTGGGCTCAGTTAAGGGGGCGCACCGGTACGTTACCTCGTCTACGACGAGGTTACGTCATAAGAAGAGGGATAGCAAATTTGAGGGGGATAGCTAACCTTAACCTTAGTAAAAAGAGGGGAAAGTAAAAAGGGGCGGGGCT
>JABUQX010013702.1:22500-30000 GCA_015478945.1 Trachelipus rathkii
ATATATATATATCATAATAATTATAATATATATAGATATAGTATATATATAATAGTATTATAATATATTATATATATGATATAAAAGTATAATATATATATATATTAGTATATATGTAATATATATAATATATATATTAATAAGAAGAGAATAATATTGACTCAGTGCGGGATTAATAAAAAGGCTTTCTTTGAAAAAGTTTCGGCGACAGGCTAGCACGTCCGCCATTTAATTTTTTGCTATGAATAAACTCCACAAAAACCTCGAAAATTTTTGCGCCTAAAACTGGGATGATCTTCAAGGAACATCCGGGAGAAGAAACAATCTAGAGTGCCACAGTAGGAATGCTAGGCCATTGAAAGGAGTGAATACCCTAGCCTGAGTTAGTATAATCAAAGACTAGCATCGAAAACCATTGCGTCAGAGAAAGAGTTTTCTAGAATGCTCCAGGATCAACGAGTTTCAGGTCCAAAGGAAAGAGTCTGGCTCAACTGACGGGCATTCGAAAGTCTACTGAGATAGTTAGAACTATATAACGTATATATATTAGATAGGATATATAATAAGTATAGTATATAAAATATATATATTATTATATAATAATAATATAATTGTTTTAATATATGATATATTATATTTAGGTATTATATATATATATATATATATATATTAGAAAGGAAAAAGTTTTAAAGAGAACAAAAGGAAGCAAAAGAGCTAATGATGAGACTTAAATACTTTTATGTATATATATTAATTGATATTTATTATATTATTATTATTGATTATTATGTATTATTATTATGATTCGATTATATTATTATTATTATTATTATTATATATATTATTATTTAATTAATTCCCATTATTATTATTATTATTATTTCATTATGATGATTATTATTATTATTGATTATTATTATTATTAATTATTATTCGATTATTATTATATTATTATTATATTATTAATATGACTTGATTATTATTATTATTATTATTAGTATTATAGTTACTTGATTAGTTAATTTATTAATATGTATATTATTATTCATTATTATTAATTATGATTTATATTAGTTTTATCATTATGTATTATCATTATTGATATTTTTATTATTATATTATTGATGCTGATTGTTATTATAGTATTATTATTTATTATTATTATTATTAGTATTATTATTATTATATTATTATGTATTATTGATTATTATTATTATATTAATTATTATATTGATATATATATAGATATTAGTATATATATATATATATATATATGAGTATATATAATATAGATATATATATATAAGATTATAATATAGTATAGTATATATAGGAGTATATATAGATATAGTATTGAGTATAATAAGTCACTTTTGGGGACTGCAAGTTTATCTACCATCAAACCACAAGAACTGAATAAGGATGCTGGTGTAGAGAGATGTAGAAGAGCTTCAAGGATGCCGCCGAGGTTAAAATCACATTTCCTATACGCATAGGCTATTATCCTATAGATTATAGCTATAGGGAGTATAGGATTAGGTATAGGCTAATGATATAGGCCTATATTTCATAGCGTGCTAGCACGCGAGCCTATATGTAGAATTACCAGACCGTCTTAGTGTCTATTCCTAGTGATTGCGGTAGCGGGGAAACGATGGTGTACATTTAGAAGGTGAGATGCTTTTCTATAGTTATTACCCTACCCCCGTATTCTACCTTTTCGAGCATGACATGTCCTGACGTCACCGGAAACACCCGGTATTATGGGCCTACGCCCTAGGTTATTGTACGGAGTCATTGGTGTGATTACAAGCATAGAGAGGCTCCTTCTATGAGTTATTTACCCTACCCCCTTTCTAGCGCTTTCTACATACAGATCCTACAGTCATAGTACACCGTATTAGTGCGTCTACTCGTAGGGTATAAGGTATGAGGATTCGAATTGTGTATATTATAAGTTGCTAGATGCTTCCTCTATGAGTTTATACCCTACCCCCCTTTTCATACCCTCTAGTACGATATATCTATGTGTGACAGAACATATCCGATATTGGCATTGATTAGTACATAATCGGACACTGCTGGATCGATTCCTGTTGTTACGACAGGATCGATTTCACTGCCTAACACGATAGTAATTAGATATTACCCTACCCCCCCTGATGGCGTACTGCAATCCAACATTGCAATGTTGCATGCAGTGCAAAATGTGCCAAACAAAATTGCAACATTCTGCAACATTTTTTCGCAACATTTGCAACATTTGCAACATCTTATTTACGTATTAACACTTTAACGCGTTCAAAATATATGTTTTCGGTTGCGTAGAGGTTTTCGGGTCACCGAAAAACGCTATTGGATCAAAACCGAGGCTCTGGTCGCACCGCCCGCCCCCGCCACCGCGTCACATCATCTTTTTTTCGCTTTTGCCGTCTCGATTTTTATCTCAGCTACCTTTTTTATTCTGACTATCACATTTCGAACCTATGTTAGAACCCGACCCAAACTATGGTCTTCCATGGGTTAAGTGTATATATAGTATATATATATATATACTATATATATATATTATATATATAAATATATATATATAATATATATATATAATATATAATAATATATAAGAGGAAGAGAGAGGAGAGAGATGAGAGACCCGCTTTTTAGCACCCCTACGGAGAAGAAGGGGCGCCTTCCTACGTGTATCCTCCTTAATTACAGCTCTCCCGTTAAACACTCCTTAGGTAGCTTAGCTCTCTTTTGTGTTTGACCTTGATATTTCGTCTGACCTTTTTTAAATTTAAACGGTCTTGACTTATATTTCGGCCTTATACCTGCTATCAAGTCTGAAATTACCTCTTCATAAAAGTTTCGTGAGGATTAATGAGATTAAGTCAACATATGTAGGTAACTGACGCATACGTTGTAGAGAATCTGTCCTAATATGAGGTCGTGTAGGTGACTACCCTAACTTGAGTTCCTGTATGTAACTATCCATAACCTCACACCTATCACTTACACCACACCACACACACACACACACACACACACCCACACACACACACACACACACACCACACACACACACACACACACCACAACACACACACACACACACACACACACACCACACACACACACACACACACACAACACACACAACACACACCACCACACAACACACACACACACACACACGGCACATACAACACACACACCACACACGATATTTTTGATGCCTTCAACTTCATACCTCAGCTTTTTATGCCTCAACGTTGAATTTACCCAGCTTTTTTATCCTCAACTTTGATACCTGGCTTTGATGCCTCAACTTGATACCTCAGCTTTGATAACCTCAGCTTTGATACCTCAACTTTGTTACCTCAAGCTTTGATGACTCATCTTTTGTTACAGGAAAAAAGAAGAGGAGGAGTAAGAAAAATGAAGAAAGAAGAAAGAAGAAGAAGAAGAAGAAGTAAGAAGAAAGACAGAAAGAAGAAAGAAAGAAAGAAGAATGAGAAAGAAGAATAATAAATTGTATATTTTGTTAGAGTTCTTATACACACAGTCTTACATTTTTTTTTAATTATTTTTTTATTTCATTTATGATTTATTTATTTATTATAAAAAGCAAAATGAACTCATTGTTAAAGGTAAAGTTATAGATAAAAAGTTAAAGTTAAAGTTAAATTTCATATTGAAGGATAAGATATACATTTTTCATGTAATAAAGTTTTTGAAAAAACATTTGTTTTGAAAAAACATTTTTGTTTTGAAAAAACTTTCTTTATGAAAAACATTTCTTTGATGAAAAACATTTCTTGATTAAAAACATTTTTATTTGAAAAAACAATTTTAAAAAACATTGTTTTTAGAAAAAAAGTTGTCAAATTCCACGAAAAACATATTTTAGACCAATAAAGCAAAAGCTAAAACACTACAGCACACAGCCACCAGGCCCCCACCCACCCCACCCCCCTCATGTTTTACTGTTTTAACTATTTTAAAAACTTATATTAATAAAAAATATATATAACCCTCACTTTTCTTCTATAAACTTAAACATTCATCGTTACACACCACTGTTTTTTTTCTCTCTCCTACATAAACAGCATTAAAATAATATAAATTTTTCTTTGTATAAACATAAAATAAAAAATTAAGTTCTTTTTATACTAATATATTAAGAGGATGAGGTAAAACAAGATTTTTTAAAAATAATTTACTAAAATAAGTGCATTATTTAAATAAAAAATATTATATAATTATATATATATAGATAATATATAAATATATATAATATATATAATAGATAATAAAATAATATAATATATAAGATATAGATAAATATAATACTCCCATATAGAATCATTCTACAAGTAAGATTCATACTCATAACTAATTGCTAATGATATCACGTAATTATTATATTATACCTATACAGATCTAATATTAAATCCCGAGAGATACACCATATTTATAACACTACATTCATACAGTTCACACAGATTTTATCTATTAAATTAATATAATACTAAACACTAACCAACTCGAAATAACAATACCATAATCTTCATAAGCTCACACACTATATTACCTAATTCGCTAATTATTAACCATTATATATCTATATCTCTCATATTATTAACTACGGAATGACTATAGGGTACGGGATAATTATTCTAGTCATAAAACGATACCTGAATATCGTACCTCCAGTAGATAGCAATATTAAAATTACCATTTAGTAGAGTTACTCCGATTGATCACTATATATAATTATTAACGAGATACACCTCTAATTTGTGTACACTACCCTATTCTGCTTAAAAAAAATATATACCCACATACACCACACAATTCTTTGTTAATAAATTTACCTAATATTATTATAATGTCCTCTCGATTCGTACAAAATTAATTACGATCTACAATCCGATTCATAATATCCACAATCTTAGGTTTATATAATGATTTATATCTCCCCAAGTTAAAAGCTACGATAAATCATAACATTTTACATACATTTCTTTTTATATTTTGCGAATTTTGTAATTTATATTTCATCATTTTTATATTTATTTATTTTTTTATTTCATTTATTCTTATTCATTATATTTTTTTCATTTTTAATATTATTTCTTATTTGTTACCATATATATTTCCTTATTAATATTTTATATTATATCACATATTGTACTCAATTGACAAACTACACATATCTACTATTGATTATGAATATAAAAATGAAAAGAAAAGCTATATAAAACGCTACAATATCTTAAATACATCTTAAATTACAAATTATTTTTTTTAAATGTTTAAACATGTTATGTGAATATGTTTTAAACATGTTAAATAATTTTAAATGTTTATATAAAAATTCTAGAAATATCCTAAGTTCCAACTAGCTCAATTATCCTACATAAATAAATTATGAAGTCTAAATTGTATCATATTAAGAAATCTAGAATAAAGTATCACACGATAGACTAAAAAGTTAGTTTGACTCAAGTTTAAAATCACACCAAACCCATTTTAGCATTATTCATAGACTCCTATAGATTGCATTTCTTTGCCAATAGATAGAAGTTAAAATGAGATTAAATTAACAACTATCTTAAACTTGTATGAATCAGCATAGAATCATATGCAAATCTTTGTAATAATATTTCTTATACTTTAAATTATAAGTTTCCCCATATGCTATCATAAGTGAAATTTATATAAAACAAAAACCATATATTATGATATGTATTATATATTATCAGTATCATAAGTATAATTATCAGACTTATTTTTACAATGATAATAGCATTAAATTCTTCCTATTATTATATTAACAAGGTTATGTATAATAATTCTCATGCGATCATGTAATATCAGAACTACTATTCTTGACGTAGAATGTGTTACTGAGTAAGGTTCCTAGTTATAAATTATCATATATATACATCAATACTTTTAACACTATCGCAATATGAAAAAATCAATCTATATCTATTAAATTAACCCTCTCTAGCCTTCTATTCAAATGATATATCACTATATATATGACGCGTAATGTACAGATATCACATACATCAGCCTATTTATTACCATTCTTCCACACTATATATGTTAATATCATAATATAACGTTAATAGAATTCTTTATAACAGAAAGTACAAGTAGTAGTATACATATATACACCTACCGTAGAATTATAACAGCTAATGTAACGATCACCATTAGGTTAACGAATAAATATAAATACAGCCTCGGAACATAACAAAGGTCCTCGTAAATATGTCTATATAACAAGTGGAGGTGAGAAACATGAATTCTATATAAAATGAATTCCTCAGAGTTATGAGAAAAATATGATCACGTGTATACCGAAAGAATACAGTTTTTATTTAAATTTATATTTATATACAAAGTAACTACTAATATATTCAGTACATAAGATATAGATATATGTAATCTACAAAATCAACAGAATACAGCAACACAGACTTACTACATAAAAGAACTGCGCTCTAATACTCATCACTCATCACAATCATGCACAAATTATAATCTATCGCATTATCGATACACAGACAGCCTGTAATACCAATATTTATAAGGATGTGTATTCTAAAGCATCCATATGATGTTATTACCAAACTAACTTGTATAGAATAAGTATAAGGATGTATACAATAAGCATACGTTGTCTATAAGTGTTTATATCATAGTATATTTAGACATGATATGAAAATAAGCAACAGTGAATCTATTTCACAAAAACAAAAAAAACGACGCTTAATAATTAAAAGACAGAAAACAAACTAATTAAAAATTACATTCATAATATATACAAAATATTTACTCAATAACATACAATTACATTACACAATTCTCTCTCTCTCTCTCTCTCTCTCTCTCTACATCATACTCTCTCTACTCTCAAATCATAAATTCTCTCTCTCCTACTAATCTACATAATAAAGTAACCCCTAATATATATATATATAATATATATAAAAATAATAATATATATATATATATTAACATTAATATATATAATAAAATATAATATATATATATATATATATATTAAATTATAATATATATAATATCATATATATAAATAATTAATATATATAATATATATATATATATATATATATTTGAATGTTCCCTTTAACTAATGATGCGGTACTACATACACATTAAATTAATCGGCCAAGTCCTTACCCAAATAGCCATATATACTATTCGAATATTTATTAATATTAATATAATACTTTTTCAATTCCTCAACTCCATTCACCAGATACATACGATGCAAATTCTCTCCCTGAACTACATAACCATATTAGCTTTACTCTATGATTCTTAGGCACATCTCTTGACGTCTTATAAAACTGCGACTACATACAACGCCCTCTTTTCAACACACAAAAAAAAAGGTGGAGATAGGAAAACGGTTCTAATAACATTACACCCGCACACATATGCAGCTTAATCGCTATG
>JABUQX010013703.1:0-7500 GCA_015478945.1 Trachelipus rathkii
AACAATCTTCAGTTCTTTATACTTTACCTCAGTTTCCTATGGAACATACACTAACATTCTAAAATATTGAATCAACAAAGTCGAATTCAAATGCATCTATATGAAACCATAAAATACAAATCCTTGTTTTCTAGAAACCTACATTTAGAAATCTATAAAACTTGAATAATAAAAGAATTTCAATAAAATGCTTTAAATTCCTCATCACTATTATATCTTCTTCTTTCTCAAAAGTGAGTAACTTGATACTTTTTATTTCGAGAATGTTCATTAAAATTAACTTTAAATTGAATATCATTAGCAATTGAATATTTTCCCTTCATTAATATTTTCCTATAAATATTATTGGATTCCAAATATTAATTACGGTATTCTATTTCTAATTCCTTTTAAAATTTTTGACAAATGTTTTTTTTTGAGGTCTATTTTAAGTCAATTTATCTGATAATTGAATCCAATGTAAATGGATGAGTTTAGCAGTAATCTTTTGACATACCAGAACATGTCAAATTCCCAAACTATTGACAGATTTATTGGACTATGAATATTCTCCAGAAGTTTGTCCAATAAGGCACCAAAAAAAAAAATTTTATAAGTAAAAAAAAAATACGAGAAATTATATATATATGAGATATATTATATATTATATCGAATTTCTTTTTTTTTTTTTTTACATAAAACACACAAACTCACTCCCTGATGGCCATGAACTCATAAGGCCATATTATATAATAGTTATATATATATATAATATATATATACTATATATTATGATATATCTATATCTATATTATATAATATTATATAATATATATATATATTATATATATATATATATATATGACAAACTTGTCGCCGAATAAAACCCGTTTTGGACACGTTTCACTTTTTGAATGAAGGATTTGCCAAAAGTGACAATTTTTTAAGACAATCAGAAACGAGACTTTCCATTATAAAATTTATAGTGATATAAATACTATTTGTACAATGGGTAATACTTAGCCTTGGTCATTACAAGTCTATCTAGGATTAACGCAATGCAAGCTGACCTATATATATATCTATAAATAATAATATATATTATATAATACTATTATATTATATATATACTATAATATATATATTATATATTATATATATATATATAATATATATATGCTGTCGTTATTATAGTATAGTATAGTATATATATATATATAGGCGTATCTATATATATTATATATAGATTATATATATATATAATATATATATATATATATATATAGTATATATTATATTATATATGAATTATATATAGTATATATATATTATATAAAATTTTTTGTTATATATAGTATATATATATATCACTGATATATATATATCTGATAATAATATATATATTATATATAATTATATATATATTATATAAATATATAGTTATATATATATATATTATATATATACTATATAATGTATGATATACCTTGGGTGTGGGCATGGGTGTGTGTGTGTGATGTTGTGTGTGTTGTGTGGTGTGTGTGTGTGTGTCATGTGTATGTGTGTGATTACAAAGGATTAATGAAAGATTTTCTCTCTTCAGAAGATTGTTGAAAAATTTTAGTGTTATTAAAAAACTTAAACTATTAATTTTCTCTTCAATTTATCGAAACAAATCAATTTTCATTCTGTGAAGATATTAATTAAAATAACAAAGTGGAAACAATTGTGGAAATTTTTTTAATTCTGTTAGTTCTATCTGTACTGTAGAAAATTCTGTTAATCCCCTGTTATTTTTTTTAATGCTGTTAAATCTATATGTGTGTGAATAATTTTTTCTAATTTTGTTAATTATGCCTGTGTAAATATTTTATACTAATATTGTTAATTTTGTCTATATGAATGTTTTCTGTTAAAACTGTTAATTTTGTCTGTGTGATTGTATTCTGTTATTGTGCTAATTATTTCTCTATTTATATTCTGGTAAAGGTTTTTGAGAATTTATATTTCTATTTCTATTTGAAAATTGAAATATTTTTTTAAAAATGTTAGTGTTGTATTTAGTTACCTTTGTGAAATAAAATTTTTACATCTGGGGATGTGAATATAATGCGGAAAACATGCAGAGTCTGAACATCCGCATACGCAGATCTGCTATTTGCTTATTCGTACAGATGCTGGAGCAAATGTGCAGGGTATCAAAGACATTGGTAGTAATAAAACAATTTTAGGTTTTAAAAGTAGATACAATACATTGCATATATATATATATTAGTATATATTATAAGTATATTATATATATATATATAATAATATATTATATATATATATATATATATATATATATATCTGATATATAATACTATATAAATTATATATATATATATATATATATATATATATATATATATATATATATTATATTATATATATAAATATATTTTTTTATTATAATAGAATATATATATATTATATATATATATATATATATATATATAATATATATATATATATATATATATATATATATATATTATATATATATATATATATATATAAAGAATTCCAGAAATTAAACTAACTGGCAACGTTTATACAAGATTTGACGTCACATACTCGTATTTGATATCTTTACAAATTTTCTGCGACATCTTCATCATATGGTCTTGTTAGATAATTTTTCCAAGGAATTTCCACACTTAATATATCTACACTTTGTTATTAAACATATTTTATTATTTACTACTTCAGTATTTATTTATATTATTATTATTATTATTATTATTATTATTATTATTATTATTATTATTATTATTATTATTATTATTATTATTATTATTATTATTATTATTAATTATTATTATTATTATTATTATTATTTATTTAATTTAATAACGTAAGTAAAGTAGTAGTAGTAGTAGTAGTAGTAGTAGTAGTAGTAGTAAGTAGTAAGTATATAATGACGAGAGAGAGAGGAGAGAGAGGAAGAGAGAGAGAGAGAGAGAAGAGAGAGAGAGAGAGAGAGAGAGAGAGAGAGAGAGAGAGAGAGAGATCGTGATATCTTTTTCTTAGCAATATATACAGGTAACTGCTTCTTTCTTAATTATAACCTTAAAACCTTTGGACATAATCCTTGTTTAAAGATTATTTTGCGAAAAATTATGACAAACACAGCACACACACACAGTCACACACACCACACACACACACACACAACACACACCTCACACCAATGCACCTAACACACACTATCCCACACACACATCACACACACTCACACACAACACACACACACGCACACACACACACACACACAAAGGGTTAAATTTAAAAGTTGATGTGTGGCACGAACTTCTCAATTAACTTAATAGAGTGGCTATAATATAAAAAATAAAATAAAAAAAATATATTAAATGTTATTGTATTCAGATAAATGTAATATGAAAATGTGTTAATTACGAAAAGAAATAGGAAAGAAAAATAATGACAATGATCATTCATGATCATGGTTATAAATATAAAAACGAGAAGTTAATGGATGAATGGATGCACAAAGATATGACAGGACTTGATGATTGCTCTAATGGTTATAATCACGATTAATAAGAAAACAAAAGGGAAGAAGAAGAAGAACTACAGAACTACAGAACACCGACTAAACATTAAGAAGAAGAAGAAGAAGAAGAAGAAGAAGAAGAAGAAGAAGAAGAAGAAGAAGAAGAAGAAGAAGAAGAAGAAGAAGAAGAAGAAGAAGAAGAAGAAGAAGAAGAAGAAGAAGAAGAAGAAGAAGAAGAAAAAAAAAAGAAAAAGAAAAAGAAAAAGAAAAAGAAAAAGAAAAAGACAATGAAAATGAAAATGAAAATGAAAATGAAAATGAAAATGAAAATGAAGAAGAAGAAAATGAAAATGAAAAATGAAGAAGAAGAAGAAGAAGAAGAAGAAGAAGAAGAAGAAGAAGAAGAAGAAGAAGAAGAAGAAGAAGAAGAAATCTTAAATATTCATTATAATATAAAAAACGACAGAAAATTTTATATAATTGGGTCGAATTTCCGCCCCTAAATAGCCAATTATTTTTATACTTCATTAGTTCTCATCCTTACATGAAATATATATATATATATATATATATATATGTTAATAATAATATAATATTTATATATATATATTATATATTATATCTTTATTGTATATATAAATATGATAATATATATTAGATATATATATAGTATATAGATATGTAGATTAATATTAAATATATATATATATATATATAGTAGACTATTATATATATATTATATATATATATATATATATATATATATATATATATATATATATATATATATAATATATATATATAAGTAATATATATATTATAATGAATATAGTATATTATTATTATATATATATATATATATATATATATATATATATTGTTAACATCAATATATCTTCAGTATCTAATATAAATGAATCAAAAAGGTTAATAATATATAAATTATTATTTATTATCTAAATTTAAATGTTAATTGTTAGATATATATAGTAAACTAAATGTATTAAAAATGTGCAAATCAGAACGTAGTGACGTGTTGTGCAATGATCAAAACATTTAGAAAAGACGAAATGTATAAATACAATAGACAGGAAATTTAAATAAAGAAGTAAAGAAGGAAAAAGAGAGAGGAGAAAAGAAGAGTAGTTAAAATCTTATTTCCTTAAGCGATATATAGTTAAAGACCAAAAATTGATATATATAGTAATAAGACAAAAAATATATTAAAAATAATCCAAATTTAACGTACAAAAACTCTTAATTCATCAATCTTTAATCATATTTCAAAAATCATTTTGAATTACTATAATTTAAGAGGTTTTTCCCACTTTGCCTACGTCCATGATCATGCCGATGATTAAATAAGATCAAATATAGGTAATGTGGAAGAATCATTTAGATTTTGACCAAAAAAGTATAACATAGTCTTTAAAACCGAAAAACCTTTTACTACGACCTTTGAAACTTCAAAATGCAGAAGAAATAATATTAAAACTACCACGGTTAAGTATGAAAATACCTATACCTAAAAAGCATTCCTCCATTTTATACGAGAGTACTGAGGAAATGACTTTCTTTAACTTCATGACAAAAGGTTCTCAAGATAGACCTGCAACTTCGTCTAGATCTGGTCCTTGGCCTTGAAGACAATGGATAGACTCAAATATGCAGACAAGCTCACGGTACAGGAACAAACATGCATGATTTTAGATTTAGCGGACTTAAAGTTAGCCGAAGTTATTTATCAGCTAACGGTAAGCTAAACGTTAGCTGAAACGATATAAGCAGACTAAACGATAGTAGTTAGTGCGTTCGCTATATCTACTGATTAGACGGAAACGTAGTGATGGTCTACGCGCACTATTATGCGTTTATCGACTATATTATAATTAATATATTTGATATACTATATATATATATAATAATTATATATATATATATTATGTATATATATATATAATATATATATATTATAAGTAGTAATATATATATATATATATAATATATATATATATACGTGTAATGTATACTGTATTAGTATTAGTTATTGGAAGGTATGGCTCGGTAGCCGTTACGCTGAATAAGGCACGAGCACTTATTATAACACATTATCGGTGGAAGATTTAGAGGCAACCACAAGTCCACACCCACCACTTGCGATGGTTTCCCAAAACAGCCAACTCATTCCTCCTCCCCTATTGCTGACCGAGTAAATATTCTTTTTTTCAATGCATTTCTGGCAGCCTTCGTGGCTATTCGTTTTGATGCTATATTATGCAGGCATGTGTCTGTTGACACATCACCTCTCCTCCATCTTAAACCCATTTTGCTTATTCTTACCAAACTCAAAACTTCAAGTATTTAAGCGTGCTTCTGACAAGGCAAACGCCAACTCTGTTCCTTTCTTGTTACTGTCTTTATGTCTTAATGTTTCAGTCAAAGGCCGGTGTGCCGGCTGTGCTTTAATATACTATATTATATATGTATATATATTAATATATTTATATATATAAATATACATAGTCTATATATATATATATATATATATATGATATATATATATTATAGTATATATATATATATATATATGTATATAAATATATAGTATATATTATTATATATATTTTCCCCCATCCGTTCCCGGCGTTGGCTCGAAGAGCCATGGTAGCCTATGTGTCCAATGATGTTGCTTGCTCTCGTGTCTTGATTTGGAGTATTCTTCCGAGTTTTCTGCCTTATGTATAAAGCTATCCTGACAATCTACTACTAAACTCATCTATTCTGTAATTTTACCTACTAGCTCAACTATCTATTCTAAACTTTTTAACTACTTAAACTACGAATTAGAATACATTCTCACTTCTTCACCTTTCTCAGAAGTCATCAAGCTTGGTGATTTTAACCTTTCACCATCGCCAGTGACTTTCCTCTGACTCTCAAGATACAGCTGGTGAGCTTGTCTTTCATTTTTCTATCCAGAATGACTTCGAACAATTGTTGCAGTTCTCTATTCGTACTCCCCGATCGTCCTGGCGATGAACCAAACACTCTACACATTTTCTTAACTTTCAATTCTTCTTCTTACTTTCTTAAACTCTTTCCTCCCCTGGGATTCTTCCGATCACCTTCTAATATCTGTTTCCTATTTGATCTCAAGTCTTCCGCGGGAGAGGCTCCCAATTACGGCAAGGAAACGTTTTGTGGCACTTCGGTGTTGTTGACTAGTCGGACTTGCGGTCGTACTTCTTTAATTTTTCCATGGAATGGCTACGGCTTCCCGTGGGAGGTGGTCCCTCGAAGTGTGCAGGACGTATTACCGAGATGATTCTCTCTCTGGCATGAAGTAGCACATTCCATAGTCTCAGGGACGCTGCCGTCAGGGATTACCGTCGTTTTCGAACTCCAAAAACTCACGCATTTTATATTTCATCCCGAGATTGTGGAAAATCTATTTTTCGTAACTAATAAAAAATAATTAAAAGAAAAAAAAATCTCCGTAGGAAAATGTAATAATCTTTTTTAGCTCCCATTTCTCACGCTCTTTCATGGCATTTTGCAAAGAATGTTAAAAATTTGCTCCTTCCTTTTTCCTTCCTCAAGTTTCTATTCCGAAGCCACAACTGCCAGTATGACTTCTGCTACAGCTCAACCTTTCTCTCAAACCTTTGCTTTTAATTCCACCTTAGGGCGATTCCGGAGCTATTCTTCCTTCTCCACCTCCCTCCAACTCGTTCATACCTAACTGTAATTTCTTCTAAAGTCTCTCTCTCTCTTCTTCGTCAGTCGTTTTTCGACTCTCTCGCTCTCTCTCTCCTCCCTCTCTCTCTCTCTCTCTCTCTAGCTCTCTCTCTCTCTCTCTCTCCTCTCTCTCTCTTTCTCTCTCTCTCGTCTCTCTCGTCGTCTTCATCTCTGTGTGCTGATCTGTCTCGTCGGGTCTTGACGACGTCTCCCTCTTCTCTCGCTCT
>JABUQX010013703.1:12500-25000 GCA_015478945.1 Trachelipus rathkii
TAAAAAATTTATAAAGAAAACGATTATATAATAGATAACTAAATTAAATAATAAATTTGTATGTTTTTAAAATTTATAAATGAGTAATAATAATATTATTAATAAATTTTATCATTACATAATTAAAAATATTTTCTTCTAATGAATATAATTTTATCAGCATGTAGCCCAATGATTATTTCTTTTTTAAATATTTTAAATTTTATTTTAAAATATTTTTAGGAATTGATCATTTACATAATTTTAAATTTATTTTACCAGCTTTATAAAAATATTATTATTATTATTATTATTATTATTATTATTATTATTATTATTATTATTATTATTATTATTATTATTATTATTATTATTATTATTATTATTATTATTATTATTATTATTATTATTATTATTATTATTATAAGCTAAAATATATATACACTATCATATCAAACAATTACAGCAACGTTTCAATTTTGCCACAACAAAAATATATGCATGTAGGAAAATGATGGGACTATTTTTATTCATCAATTATTATGGACAAAACAAATAGGCATCTGGGTTTGTAAACGCTTAAGTTGGAAGAATATGTCCTTTAATTACCACATCAAATTACTACTGTTCTTGCTATTGCACATTAATTAAAGACTGCAACAACAACAACAACAACAACAACAACAACAACAACAACAACAACAACAACAACAACAACAACAACAACAACAACAACAACAACAACAACAACAACAACAACAACAATAATAATGATAATAATATTATTAATAATATAATTAATAATAATAATAATAATAATAATAATAATAATAATAATAATAATAATAATAATAATAATAATAATAATAATAATAATAATAATAATAATAATAATGGATCAGGTAAAGAACAGAATTTTAATAAAATTCGTTATTAATTTTATTATTAATTGATACTTTTTCTTTTTTGGTACAACTATTGTGAAAATACCGACCAATATAATAATCTATTATTATTATTATTATTATTATTATTATTATTATCATTATTATTATTATTATTATTATTATTATTATTATTATTATTATTATTATTATTATTATTATTATTATTATTATTATTATTATTATTATTATTATTATTATTTATTATTATTGATTATTTATTATTAATTATTATTATTATTATTATTATTATTATTATTATTATTGAAATAAAAAGTAATTCATTTTGCGTTCCAGTAAATAAATGATTCTTTTAAAATAAATCTAAGTTTAAAAGTGGTTAACAAAATAAAAATTTTAATATTAATAAAATATTAACATATAGTATTCAAAAAGTAAAAATTATGAAATATAACTTCACGACTTTAATTACTACTTAAATATCGACCAATAAAAAAATAGAACGTTACGATTTTTCGAAAAATAGGAGAATTCAAAGAAGAAGAAGAAGAAGAAGAAGAAGAAGAAGAAGAAGAAGAAGAAGAAGAAGAAGAAGAAGAAGAAGAAGAAGAAGAAGAAGAAGAAAAAGACTTTACAATCAACTCAAGACTAGTCTGTTAAGTATTCTTGTTTATTTATTGTGATGGATGTCTTAAAACATATCTATTTATGCATTTTTAAAATTATGTTTGCTACATGTTTTATCATTAGTATATTAGTTTACCTATTTAATGTAACGTATGAGTTTGCTCACTTAGAACATATCTGTTCCCAAGCAGAAAACATTATAGTCTGTTAAGCATTTTCGTTTATTTATTTTGTTGGATGTGTCCGCTGTCTTAAAACAGATATATTTATGTATTTATAACATCATAGTTAGTACACGTTTTAGCATTAGTATATTATTTTTCGTATTTAATGTAATATATGCCTGCTAACTTAGAACAGATCGGTTTCTAAACAGCAAACATCATAGTGCTACAAGTTTTTGAAATTTTGTTTTTGGATTATTTTTCCTACTCAGTGTGATCGAAAAGATCACCGTCTTAGAACGGATACGCTCTAAGCGGTGAACATTAAAGTAAGTATAAGTTCGGCGCCATAATTCTTTTTAAAATGTAGTTTAACATTTACTAAATGATTTCAATAGTTCTATTTTGATATTACCATACCTAGGCCATTACTAATTCTAGTGTTTTAATAAAGTAAAAGCCGAGCTGAATTAAAGTTCAAAGACCAATTTCGATAAGGTGTATATCTAACCTTTTCTTGAAAGAATCGATGTTGCCGCTGTTCACTATTTCATAAGAACCACTTCTCAATTATATCGTAAATGAAAAAATTCTTTGCTATTTTGGTTTGAAATATTTTATGAGAATGTTTATGCCCATTATTTCGTGTTGCATTATTAAAATCGTATCTAAAGAATTGCCTGTAATAATATTGGCAAATTTATTTAGTATTATGAAAAATTCTATTAACTTTGCTCTCAATCTTCTTGTCCCTAAGGAATGGATATCTAATTCGCGTAGTCTTTCCTCGTATAACTTACCTCTCAATTCCGGTATTAATTTGGTTGCCCCTCTTTGAATTCTCCCAATTTTTTGTCTTTTTTGAGGTATAGACACCAAAACTGTACTGCTTATTCCAGATGAGGTCTAACCAACGCTTTTTAGAGAGGTACTATTATATTTTTAGATTTATTTTCGAAGTTTATGGCAATAAAACCTAGAGCTTTATTAGCTTCCTTACCAACTTCAGCACATTGTTTCGCAAACTTTAAATTCTTATTAATTAATACTCTTAGATCCTTTTTTTTCACTGACAACTATGATAACTGAGTTATCTACTATGTAGTTGTGTTCGTTGCTCCTATGCCCAAAATGTATAACCTTACATTTATCGGTATTAAATTTCATTTGCCATGTTTTTGACCAATTTACAATCTTTTTCAAATCGCTTTGGAGTAATTGATAATCTTTCTCACAATTTATGCGATTTCCAAGTTTGGTATCCGCAAATTTCAAAATATTGCTTAAAATACTATCATCTATGTCATTTACATTTATAATAAACAGTAGTGGACCAATGACAGATCCTTGGGGTACACCCATTCTGAACACCTACCATTGATAACGACTCTTTGTCGTCGATCCAATAACCAATTTTTAATCCAATTTAAAAGTCTTCCTCAAACACCTTGAACTCTTCTAAACTTTTCCAACAATCTTTGATGAGGGACGGTATCAAATGCCTTTTGAAAGCCTAAGCAAATGACATCAAAAAACTTATAGTTATCTACGTCGTTAATAACCGAATTAAAAAAAATCTAGTAAATTTGTTAAGTCAGATTCATTTCTTCTAAAACCGTGCTCGGAATTCTTGAGCAATCCACTATCTTCAAGTTGTTCAACTAATCTGTTAGTTAGTATTGCTTCAAATATTTTGCCAAGTATAGAACTAATTGGTTTGAAGTTGATCGGAAGCATACGATCTCCTTTTTTGAAAATGGGAGCTATGTTAGCAAGTTGGAAATCATGCATACTATTCCTTCTTTAAAATACTTATTGAAAAGTATTGTCACAAGGTTTTACTAATATGTCTTTCAAATTTTTCAGATGCATTGGATAAAATTCATCTGGTCCAGGTGATTTATTTATTAATAGTTTATCAATCTGTAAATCAACTTCCTCTTCTAAAATTTCAAATGTATCTAAAATGTTGTCTGCATAAAAATCCTAAATGTCTTTCATGTTAGCCCCTCTATCTAAATTTTCTTTCGTAAAAACTGTGAAGAAGAAGAAGAAGAAGAAGAAGAAGAAGAAGAAGAAGAAGAAGAAGAAGAAGAAGATCATATGAAGGACCTGACACGCAAATATTCCCCGGCAATCCTGACCAAACAATCTCCATCGCAGTCGGAAGCTTCAGAAATTCCACCGAAAAGGAATAATAATAATAATAATAATAATAATAATAATAATAATAATAATAATAATAATAATAATAATAATAATAATAATAATAATAATAATAATAATAATAATTATAATAATTATTATTATTATTATAATAAAATAGATAAATAAATAAATAATAAAATAAATAAAATATATAAACAAATAAAATATTCAGTGAAAAGTTAATTGTAGCGCCCAAAGGAACGTCTGACGTTGGAGATGTTCAAAATTATTTTCAATAAAAATTTTCTTTCAAATAGTTATAAATATCTAGCTTCGGGTTGTGCGCTTCATTTTTGTACCGTTTTATATTATATATATATATATATATATATATATATATATATAGTATTACATAAGATATATATATATATATATATATATATATATTGTTGCTAAGTTATTATATATATATATATATACTGGTTGTTACAGCATATATATATAGTTATATATTATATTACAGTTATTATTATTTTGCTATATATATATATATAGTTATTATTATTATTATTATTATATATATATTGTTGTTATATATATATATTATTATTATTATTATTATTATATATATATTGGTTGTTATTACATATATTATTACATATTATACATTATTATTATTATTATTATATATGTGTATATATATTATACATATATTATTGTTACACAATAAGTTATTACAGCTAAAGGTTATTATTATACATATATTATTACATATATATACATATATACAGGTTATTATTATTGTTATACATATACATACATACATACATTATTACATTATAAAAAAGCAAAATTTTCAGAATTCATTTAAAATAGTAATCTATCACTGCAAATTAACCATCTCGATAAAATACATTCATTCAAAAAATCAAGCATTTTTATTTCATCATGGCGATAACCTAAATATACCTCGGGATACTTAAAAAAATAATCCTACCCTAACACCCGAAATCTCAAACTTGATTAAACAACGAAACCTACTCAAAAAATCAACACAGCAAACGCAACAAATAAAAAAAAAACAAAAACAAATCAATAATTCAAACACGCAAATTACCAACCTAACCAAAACACATACTTCAAATTATTTTCAACCCCATCTAACAAAAACCTACAAAATACAAACAACAATAGAATGTGGAACGCAATAAAAATATTAAGCAATGCAAAAAAAACAACCCAACTCCCACACACAAATCTATCAAAAATCCCATCACTCAATCCCCACATACAACAAAACAACTCACAAACACACTAGCAACACATTTTGCAAAACAAAATCATATAATACCCACCCACCGCATCCACAAAATAGGACAATAATCAAATCCTTAACAAAATCCTTGACATTAAAAACATCATAAAGACCCTCAAAAACTCACCAGCAACCGATCCCGATAACATCTCAAACATTCACATTAAACACTTAGTAAATACTTTACTAACTCATTTAGCACACATATGCAACAACTACATCAAATTAAATCACATCCTCTTCCTCTGGAAAAGAGTAATTATCATTCCAAAGTTAAAACCAGGAAAAGATCCCTTAAACCCCTCTTTCTATCGCCCAATTACACTACTATCCACTCTGTGTAAACTCTTAGAAAAGCTCATACTGAATAGCATAAAACCACACATCCCCAAATCCAACAAAACCACCCAACCACAACAGCTCTCACAAACATTATACAACCAATAATAGATGGCTTAAATCTCAGACCCACACATAGAACATTTCTCATAACAATCGACATAAAACAAGGCTTTCGACACAGTCCCTAGACACAATCTAATACACAAAATAATAAAATCAAGTATCCCCACTAATTTAAAGAAATGTTTATCAAACTTCCTATCTGGAAGAGCAGAACAAATACAAATCAAAAACAAGAAATCGCCCACAGTAAACATTAAAAACGGGGTACCCCAAGGAGAAATCCTATTCCCTACACTCTTCGACCTATTCACAGCAGATCTTGCACAACCATAAATATATCACACAAACATAACAATCTACGCCGATGACATCACCATAGCTACCATGCACCAGAATCTAAACACAGAAACCCTTCTAACCCAACAATTCATCAACCAAATACAAACTTGGCTAACGGATAATAGAATGTCTCCTTTATCACACTAATCACAACAGACTGCCAACTCGGAACTACAATCCCCAAATCTCCACTAATAACATAGCTATCCCAATAAATAAAACACCCACAATCCTAGGAGTAACACTGGACACACACTTAACATTCAAAAAGCACATAGAAAACATTACAACATCAGCATACAGGAAATTAAACATTCTAAGAATCATAGCAGGCACTGACATCAAAAATAACAAACAGATATCCATCACCATCTACAAACAATTCATCCGCCCATCACTGAACTACGCTTCACCAGTATGGCATCCATTATTAACCAAGGGAAACATGAGAAAACTCAAAACAACTCAAAACAAGGCACTCATAATTACAACAGGATGCACACTTACAACACCTCAACAACACTTACACGACGAAACAAAGATATTACCTATAAAAAACACCTAGAAATGATAGGAGCCCAATTTTCTGCTAAAACACAGACACCACGACACCACAAAACCACAACACCTCTGCCACACTGCACTCTCTAACCCTACTCACCACAGACTAAAACAATTTCTATCTTCCCCAGCCTTATTATACAAACAAATCCTAAGTAACATCCAACCCCCACAAAACAACACCTCATATTCCAAACAAATACACACTCACCTAACAGTACAATATTTAAGAAATCGACAACCAAACAATATACTGAATGATCACCCACCAGAAATAGCACCCGAATTTAACTCAGTTCCAATAACCACCCAATCATCTTTAGCCAAATAAAGATGGGGTCATCAACCAAACTTGGAACACTACAAAAATAGATTCAATATTAACCAAACTACCTCAAATATCTGCGCAAAATGCAAGGCCCTGGAAACTGTGTATCATTTCTTCCTAGTTTGTCCCTCTAACCATCATCCCAGAACAACCTGAGAAATCACAGCCCTAAACGATCTGTGGAGGAGGGTGGAGACGGCGGTGGAGTACCTTAGTGAGATGTGGTCACTCTGACGAGGGTGGTCAGTGGGCGAAAAGGTAAAGTGTAAGGTATGATATTTATATATATATATATATTATATATATATATATATATATATATATATATATATATATATGTATATATATATATATATATTATATATATATATATATATATATATATATATATATATATGCTGACTGCGCTCATACTTTCGCTTTCATTTTATGGAATATTAGCGCTTCCACGGAAAGGGTACCTTGGAGTGTGCAAAGTTCGAGCTAATTCATTTTCCCCGCAGTGAGTAAGCATTCATTCCCTATATATATATATATATATATATATTATATATAGTAGCAGTTATTGTTATTGTTAAGGTTATAGTATATATATATATATATATATATATTATTATTATAGTAGCATATATATATAATAAGAAGAGCATATATATATATATATATATATATATATATATATATATAGCAGCATATATATATATATATATATATATATGGTATTGAGGCACAGGAAGAAAAATATCAATTATTTATATATATATATATATATATTACATATATTATTATTATTATTACATATTATTATTATAGGTTATATCTAAAATACATTGTTATTATTATTATTATTGATATTATACATATTATTGCGGTTTTTACATAGCATTATTATTTTCAAAAACTTTTATATATATATATATATATATATATATATATATATATATATATATATATTATTATTATTATATATATATATATACGTATATATATATATATATATTATATATATATATATATATATATATATATATATATATATAATATTGGATATATATATTATATATATATATATATATATATATATATATATATATATAGAGAGAGAGAGAGAGAGAGAGAGAGAGAGAGAGAGAGAGAGAGAGAGAGAAAGAGAGAGAGGAGAGGGATTTAAATTCTTGATCAAGATCCTTGACAGAGAAGGTTGTATAGTGAAAATTCCTATCGTCTGGGAATCACGATGGGAGAATTACAGAGAACTCACTGCTAAAAGGGTGGATATAAAAGGAAATGGAAAGGAAACAGGAAGAAGAGGTGAAGAGGAGAAGGATTGAGAAGGTTAAAATGTGCAGCTTATTACTCGGTAAATACTGGGAATGTTTTGGAAAGTAGTTCAAATTGACTGCTTACAAATATACACGTAGAAATATTTTTTAAGAAAAGATTGCCTACCATAATTTATTTAATTTATACAGGGAGAGGATAGGGGTGCCGTTTAACAAGCTAGAAACCTGGAGCAAAATGCCTATTGATAAATAAAAGGATATAGTGTGAAAAATTCAAACAACAAAACAAATAGGTGGTTAAATGTAGTGCATAGTTCCATAAAACAGGAGTATTAGAAAAAAATAATAACTTTCTCTGATAATAAAATAAACGAAGAATATTGCGGAATTAAGAAGTGAAAATATTTGGGGTCAGTTTCATTCTTTTTGACTATACATGGAGTATTGGGGAAGGAATGTTATAAATTTCATAGAATCTAATCAAAGAAATATAAAAATGTTATGAAAAACGCTAAAGAAAGATATTGCGACAACGTGATGAGAGAGAAAGAGGTTGGGATAAACGAAACAGTGAAAGAAAGATATTGCGACAACGTGATGAGAGAGAAAGAGGTTGGGATAAACGAACCATTGTTTAAATCAAAAAGCAAGAAAAGCAAAATAACAAAATGAAATGAAAATATTTCCTCTCAAGATGAAACGAGTAAATGATAGATTTGTCTGAAGAACTGCTTTGATTCTTTCAGGAGGATTGTGGAAGATGTGTTACTTTTGCTTTGAATGAAATGCCTGAACCAGATTTGGTAGAAGGGCTAAGTGTATAATGGCATTTGAATTTGAGACGAAAAACTGAAAATTAGTTTATATAAATAATTAGAGTAAGCTGTCGAGAATGAGAGTATAGGTCTATAGGAGTATAGACTCGGAAAGTAAAGCTAGATTGTGAGACCAAAAAGGAGCTTTAGGGACAAGTACAGAAAAATATAATTGTATTGAAGTATCTGAAAGTTGATGTAGGGTAGGGAGGTGAAAGACTAGAATCAAAAGAAAAATATAATAAAAAAAAAAAGTTATTTTAAGAATAAATTACTAAACATTAAAATTATAAAAGCATAAAATATTAAGGAATTTTGTATGAATGTATATATGGTCCCAGGCGTACAAAGCAGTTTATAAAGTAATGAAACCTAATTGAAGAAAAGATTTCGTAGTCAAACATCATAAATTGGAAGTGTCAAATGGAAAATTATAATTTATAATTACTCCATTGCAAGGAAAATCTGAGAAAGAAATAACAGCTTAATGAAATAAGAAAAAGGTGTTCTGATTAAGCTAAAACTGTATTTTACATATATACTCGTATATATAAAAAGATGAGGAAAGATTAAGAAAATTTAGGTGAGGAATGGATAAATATATATATATATATATATATATATATATATATATATATATATATATATATATATATATACTCGTATATATAAAAGAAGATGAGGAAAGATTAAGAAAATTTAGGTGAGAATGATAAACGAGAATATATATAATATATATATATATATATATATATATATATATATATATATATATATATACATATATATATATATATATATTATTGCTATTATATATTGTTATATATATATTATTATTTATATATATATAATATTAAGAGATATATATATATATATATATATATATATATTATATATAGTATATACATATATATATATATATATATATATATATATATATTAGTTGGTTAAGTTATTATTACAGGCACAAATGAAGAGGCGTAAATTTATTATCGCGAAAAAGATAAAAATTTAATAATTTTAAGGGTGAAATATAGATTATAAAGGGTAAACATAACATAACCTAACCTAACCTAACCTAACCTAACCTAACCTAACAACCTGTTTGGGCCTAAAGAGCTTATAAGGCATTTTCAATTGATTTGAAAAACGCCCCCTAATTTAGAATTGTTGTCTACATATATATAGTATATAAAGATAAAGATATATATATATATATATATATATATTATATATATATATATATATATATAAGTTATATATATATATAGTATATATATATATATATATATATATATATATATATATACTCGTATATTATATTGCACACTTGTACCTTCCTTCCCATTTTTCTCTTCTTTATTCCCTTATTTATACAAATTAATCGTCACCACTTCATTTCTTTACGTTGGACTCTCCACATTCCAACCTCTTCTTCCTCCATTACACTCCCATATATAGTTTAAAAGAGAAGGGAGGTATGAGGGATAATCCTAAGTAAAATATATAGTATATATATATATATATATATATATAGTATAGTATATATCTATATATATGTATATACAAATATATATATGTTTTATATAGAAATATATATATATATATATATATATATATATATATATATATATATATATATATATATATATATATATATATATATATATATATATATATATATATATATATATATATATATATATATATATATATATATATGTGTGTGTGTGTGTGTGTGTGTGTGTGTGCATGTATGTATGTATGTGTGTGCGTGTTTGTGTGGTTTATGTGCGTGTATGTATGTGTACATTTTGCTCGTTTTATTTATTTTTTATTTTTATATATAAAATTTATTATATTTTTTCCCATTTCTTGATTCATATGAATAATGTTCCCCCGATTTTGGGGGAAAGTAAATTTACCCCATCCACCCCAATGAGCGTTTCTTAATAGACAGATGCACATGTGAATTTGTGAGCCTGTGTCGGAAGGTTTTCCCTTATTGTTTCGTTCATTTTTAGTTTATCTATTCGCTATAATTTCGAATAACATTTCTTTTGTTTAAAGTATTTGCTTTTATTAAAGTTTATTTATTTATTAGTTTTTAGGATTATTTAATACATCATTTATTAAGTTATCATTTGTTCACTTTACAAATGAATTAATTTTCAAATGTTTCGATCAAATTTGCCGGGCTACGTCATTCTCGTTTTGGCCAATCAGATGAAAGTATTAGTACCACGTGACTTTCATCGAGTCAAAGCAACAGCTCTGCTCAGAAAATTTTGTCAGTCAAGATGGAGGACAGTGTTGATCAGAGGTTTTTGCCAAGGTTAAAAACGACGCATGTATCGTGTTTACACCCTGAAATTTTGGCTTTAATATTTCGTTACCTAGATGTGAAAGACAAGGGTCGCGTAGCCCGAGTGTGTAGCGCGTGGAGAGACGCAGCTTATCAAAAAAGTGTGTGGAAAGGTGTTGAAGCTAAACTCCACCTGCGAAGCTCAAACCCATATTTGTTTCAATCGTTGGTGCGACGAGGAATTCGTCGAGTGCAGGTGCTTTCCCTAGACCCTCATCCTACCCAGAAACACACGCGAGAAACTGGGAGATACCTTCGGGATGTCATTCTTGGGGTTCCAGGGCTTGCATCACTCAACCTTTCGGGCTGTTACAATGTCACAGATGATAGCTTAAAACACGCATTTGTGCAAGAGTGCCATTCTTTGACCCATCTAAATTTAAGTTTATGTAAACAAGTCACAGATGAATCTCTTGGTGACATTGTAAAGTGCTTAGGTAACTTGGAAGTGCTGGAACTCGGAGGATGTTCTTTTATTACTAACCTGGGACTCTTTCTAGTGGCATGGGGGTTCAGAAGACTAAAACACCTTGACCTAAGATCATGTAGTCTAATAAGTAACCAGGGCATTGCATGTTTGGCTGGTATGAGTAGTAAATATCAACAACAACAGAAAGATGGTACTCCCTATTTAGAATATTTAGGACTACAAGATTGTCAAAAATTGTCAGACGAAGCGCTCCGATATGTGGGATTGGGTCTTCCTAGTTTGAAAAGCATTAATTTGTCATTTTGTGCAAGCATAACAGACTCCGGCCTCAAGTATCTGGCAAGAATGCCTGGTTTAAAAGAAATAAACCTTAGATCTTGTGACAATATATCTGACATAGGAATAGCATATTTGGCAGAAGGAGGTTCTCGGATTACTCATTTAGACGTGTCATTTTGCGATAAAATTGGAGACCAAGCTCTTATTCACATATCCCAGGGATTATTTACCCTACGTTCTTTGTCCTGCTCAGCTTGCCAAATATCGGATGATGGGATATACAAAATTGCAAGAACTCTTCATGAATTGGACACTTTAAATATTGGTCAGTGTGAACGGGTAACCGATCGAGGTCTCCAGATTATTAGTGAACATTTAACTAACCTTTCGTGTATTGATCTGTACGGTTGTAACAGAATAACTACAGTTGGCTTAGAAAGAATTATGAAATTACCGCGATTAGCAGTTTTAAATCTCGGTTTGTGGCATAAGCATAAACGGTGACATAGATTAGAGATAGAAAATAGTCAATCAATTTAAATTTTTTTTTTTTTGCG
>JABUQX010013703.1:32500-35000 GCA_015478945.1 Trachelipus rathkii
TATATATATATATATATAAGGGAAGAAATTTCTCTTAAAAATTCTTGCTATTGTTTTGATGGTTGGGTCACATCCATACAGGAGGTCAAAGAGGTCAGGTCAGAAGATTAGGGCTGCGATGTACTCTGAATGACCACCACGAATGTGTCCAGATATTAAAAAAAGTCGTGAAGATTATTCAGGAATATTCAATAAAGACCTTGGGAAAGATATAATGGTTATACTATTTGGTTGTGTGTCGAGTGAGGTGACCTGTACTGCCCCTGTGCCTTGTTTTGCGCATTAACCGCCAGAGGTCGCTTGCTCATTGGCGGATTTAGTTTGCACGTAAAATCGTGAGGCTGCTTTTTATAACTTTTGTGAAGTAGCTTTTTTTTCTTCTTCTTTTAAATTTATTTATTTTTTGAAGAACGATGAAAATAAAGTATATGGTTACTAGAGGAATATATCATATTTTTCTCATACCTTTATTTTATTATTGGGAATATATATATATATTACGTATATATATATATATATATATAGTATATATTATATATAATATATATATATAGATAATATATATATATAGTATATATATATATATATATATATATATATATATATGATATATATATATGGATAAACTTAATATTCTTCTGACCCTGCAAATCGATTTATAACTTGGAAAATACCGAGGAAAACGCCATTTGGGAATAAATCGCGAGATTTGTTTAACATGGCTTAGATTCATCATGAGCATTATTGTAACGCTCTAAAGGAATATATATAAATATATATAATATATATTATATAATATATATATATATTATATATATATATATATATATATATATATATATATATATATATATATTATATATAGTTATATATATATAATGTTAAATAACCGAACCGCCATATAAGAATTTTTAGACTTGATCCGTTGAGGTCGTACATATTTTGTGTTTCCTATTTTTTGGTGAACAATAAGAATTTAAAAGAATTTATTCGAAACTTTGTGAAAATGATTTTACAGTTTTAGCATTGTTGCAACATTTTCGTTTCATAGTAGATAAAAAGGTTTGTGAAAAGTGTAAGAAAGAATGTGAAATTACGAAAATAGGAGGAAAGTTTTATTTTTATTGTAACTACTCCGCTATTTGGCGTTATTTATGTGGCAAAGAAAACATCCTAAAGATAAGAGATTTGAACATTTCCTGGAAGCTAGTCTATATGCAAGGAATTAAAAATCCATAGGTCGAGATGTTTATTATTATATTAGAACTTAAATATTGTTAAATTTTTTAGCTTTTAGTCAAACTAATCTAGGGTAGGTCTAGGTTTTAAGGCAACGACAATCCATCTAGGTTAGGTCCTAGTGTTTTAACGGAAACGACGATCCGTCTAGATAGGTGCGTACCGTACGGCTTTTTTAGGTCTAGGTTATGATAAAGTTTGTTTAGGTACACACAGACACATATATATATATATATATATATATATATATATATATATTTATATATATTATATATATATTATATATATATTATATATATATATATATATATATATATTATAGTCGGATATCGATAATATATATATCGAAATCGAAGGTCAGAAAGAAACTTAAGTTTAATATAATATATATATAATAATATATATATATATAATATATATATATATATATATATAATATCTATATATATATATATATATATATTATATATATATATATATATATATATATATATATATAGTATATATATAATATATATATATAGTATATATATATATAATATATATACTATATATATATAATAATAATAATAATAATAATAATAATAATAGTAATAATAATAATAATAATAATAATAATAATAACTTCATTCCTAGTGAACCTTATTAGAATCATATTTACTATCCGTGAGTGAGTTTTACTTTTATCCATATCGATTGCGCGGATGAGACCGCATTTTTATTTGATAAAAGTCAAAATAAAACTATTGTGATAAAAGTCAAAATAAAACTAATGTAAGAAAAGAGCTTCACACCTTTAAAAATATTTATAAAAAAAACGAGTTTAAATCTATGTAACCTAACGTAACTTAGCCTTACTTAACTTGTAAATCTATGTAACCTAACGTAACAACTTAACTTTACTTAACCTAACGAAATTTATATTAGTGTATAATTTATTTCACTTTCCATTGTTTCAATAAACAAATTCACAACTAAACATGCTGTAATAAAGTTATATAAATGTAAAGAAAAAAAGATCAAACATTTTTCGCTATGCACGCTGTTGTACATTTTGGTCGATAACGTAAATTGTGAAAAAAAATTTACTTCGGCTACATTAGTCACAGATAAGGGACATGAGCCCTTTAATCTAAGGATAGGGTTCAATTTTTGGTTCGGGCTGTGCCCTATTTTCACTCCCCCCCCCCTTAAAAATGGACATAAAATTCGGAATTTTCAGCCGATTTTGACCCTATAAACACCAAACTGTAGCTTTTTT
>JABUQX010013704.1:0-7500 GCA_015478945.1 Trachelipus rathkii
TATATATATTATATATATATATAATATATATATATATATATTCTAGAAGTTTTTTTTATATCAAAATCCATATTTCTATCACTCATTGGCCTAATCATGAATTATTATTTCGCAAATTAATTTAGTTTGACCTGATATTATTCCTTAAAAACCTTGTGTAAATTGCTAATGATAATTTTTAAATTAAATTTTAATCTTTAACGAAACTTCTGAATTTAATATTAATAAATAACTGAAATTGGAAGGAACTATACTTCCTATCGTGTGGAAAATATTGCTAAACGGTTGAATAATTTAATTTTCATCAAAGTACTTCATAAAGTATAATTTACATAGCATATGATATACCAATCTGTTTATAATATATTTATGATAATATTCTTATAATATATATATATATTATATATATATATAATATATATATATATACTATATATATATAATATTGCTATACATATATAGATATTTTTATTATTATATTTTATATATATTATATATATATATATATATATATATATATATATATATATATATATATATATATATATTTTACGTTTCTTAAGGAAATAAATATATATAAAGTGAACAGTTTAAGGGTTCTCAGAACCGGTGTCAAAATTGAGCATACAAAACTATTCAAATAGAGTAATTTGTTTTCATCAGATTGACAATTAACTACTCACAGAAAAAGTACTCAGTTGAGAATTATTTTTTCTCTTTTTGACATTTGAAAACTTGTCATTTTGACGACTTTGCATGCTCAATTTTGACACCGGTTTTGAGGACCCTAAATTTGTCTATTTGAGCAGTTTTTCTTTTGTGTGTATGTGTAAGCGAAGCGGACATCATACTTCCCATGTGTACCTATGTAAAATCATTTAAAGCCATTTCAACTTGTTACCAAGCGAGCTCTTGTATAAAAGACTGTTAGAGAAGGCACCCACTCACCCCCTTTGGGTGGGCGTGCACATAAAGAATTTATAATGTAAGGCGGAGAACCCATATTGGGCACCCGTCAAAGGAAGCCAAACGAAATCGAGAGTTAACCTTAAGATCTCATCACAGAAGGGTGGCTTGTGCCATTCCTTCTGTATAAAATGATCATTGTGATACTGATCAGAGATTAATTATTTAACATAAATCATCCAATTATAAAATCCGAAATTCATCCATTTAAAACAATAAGCCCATCAATGACAAAGCATCTTATTAAAAAGAGAATAGATTAGCGACTTCGAAAGAGTGAAGTCGTAGCTAGAATAGGTTTCTGTGCTCAATATTAACATTGCTATAATTTCAAGTATTTTAAGTTAATTATAGCTGATTTATTGTGCCAATTATTACACTATTCATTTACAAAGTATAAATTGTCAATTGTCAATATTATTTATCTGATTAATAAACACTAAAGAGAGAGTGCTATTATTTCAATCACAGATTTAATTGATTGCATGTCATTATTTAATGGATGCCTCGTTAATCTTGGCTTATAATATATATATTATATTATATATATATTATATAATTATATATATATATATAATATAATATATATTATATATAATATATATATATATATATGTATATATTTATATATATGATATTTGATAGTATTGGGTATATGGGTTAATATATATATATAGATATTTATGTTTATTATATAAGTATAAAGCTGAGAGTACGAGGTATATAAGGTATATATAATATATATTTAGGTTTTGTGATTATACGGTATAGTTATAGTGTTAATTAGTTTATATATAGTATTAGGTATATATTTAAACTAATTTTATTGTACGTCCTATATCAATTATTTATATATGATAGTGACTTATTATTAGCTTATACTGTATTATTTATATACTTTCAACTATTATATTATTTTCCATATAGGCATATTATTATATACGTTTATAATAAGTCTACATCTATTGGTTTTGTTCTATATCCGTATATGGTTATAGTGTATTTATGTAGGTTGCCAGCGAGATTATCGTATGTAGTAATGGACGTAGTATTATATATATATCATAGTTAGCTGGATTGTTATAGTACTGATATAGTTATGGTTGTATCAGTTTTATTACTTTATGTTTATTTGAGCGTTTGCTGAAGTTAATATAGTCTTATTAGTATTATTTATATTATATCTCTCATGGCGTGAGTTTTCGGTACCTATTCTACTGACTTTGAACTATATTATTACTTTATATTTTATATATAAGTATTAATATTTAATATATATTTGTTAATATTATATTTTATTTTTTATATATTATTATTATTTCAATATATATATATTCTTTATATATATTATATATATATACTATAATATATATATATATAATATATATATTATATTTTAATATATATTAATTATTTATCTCATTATATTTATTTTATACTATATATAATCATATTATATTTATATTATTAATATTATTTATATCATTATTATATATTATTATTATTATATATTTTATATATTATATATATTACTTTTCTTGATCGTACATTTATTATTTATACCCTAATATGATTACGTACTTATAATAATAGTGATTTAATCCTTCTTATTTGATTATCCTATAAGCTCCTTCTATATATATCACGTTCTTTTTCTATATCATGATATCCGGCGGTATATGAATGTTACCGCGTATGAATCGTTAAGTGATTATTTATATTAGGTAGTCATGGTCATAGTGTTCTAGTTATTGTATATTTAGTATTTATTATTTCTTTTTTATGTATCATCCCTTTATCTCTTTCCGTATTTCGAGGCAACTATTGGTGTCGTGTATTACCTGATCGAGTTATTTATAAACAACGCAGGGCTACTGAGTTTTGATAATCGTATATGATATATAATATTATAATCTATCTATCTATATATATCTTTACTTATATATAATACTTCGGTCTGTGGTGTATTGGTTAGCTGACTGCTGTTTGTTATGAATGTGTGCTGTTGTTGTGTGTTAAGTTGTGTGCTGTGTAGTGTTGTCTGTTGTGTGTGTGATGTGTATAATTTAATAAGTCACAAACATATATCTCTCTTCTAGTTAACATTAAATTTATAAATGCTAATATAAACTAAGTAAAGGAAAGAGTAGATAAATTTTTATAAGCCTTGAATAATCCTCATCAACGCTCATTTTGATTTATATAATTTATAACATATAGTTGTCCTATTATTTAGGACAGATTATTGTATTCGTTTTAGACTAATTGATATTCGATGGATCAATAGTAGTCTGAAAGGATTATACTTTAGAGTTTCATGTATGGCAGACGGGGTGGGGGAGGGAGCATACCACACTCTGCCCTGAGTCAAGAGCTAGATGTTATTATTCCATTCTATATTTTGTATGTGATTGTTATATAATTGTATATATTACTCTATTACTCATTATTATTCAATCTCTATTATCTTATTTATCTTCATTTTATTAACTTATCTATCTATTACTGTGATTGAGATATTCTTATTTTATGGCTCTATTATTCATATGTTCATATTATATGGACCATGTAACTCTCTTATTTTATTCTATACTATATTGAGTTTACATTTATTATTATTTATGATCTCCTGTATAGTTAAGTAGTCTTCATTTCGTATTATTATGACTTATTTCTTATTATTGAGTGTATTCTATTATTTTCTAGTATTTATTTATTGAATATATATATTTTTATTGTTGATTTTAATTACCAACCGTATTCTTTTATTGGATTTTATTGTTTATTTTATTCATTTTATTTATTTTTTTTTTTTATATTTATTATGTACTATTTAATATTTTATTATTATTTTATTACTTAGTTATATTATTATTTCCGTATCCGCTAGGTGATCGAGTGATGAGTGAGTTCTCTCCATTATTATTGACTCTATATTTTCGACTGGGATCTGTCTGGGGTACGGTTTCCAGCCAATACCTCCGTGGGTGGTTTTTTGCTCTGTGTATATCCTCCTTGTTGTAGGTGATGAAGGGCGGTATTTGTTTGTGTTGCAGTACTAGATTGTTAGCGCAATATTACACACTCTGTTATGTTTATAGGGACCGTTTCCGTTAGTTTTCAGTCGGCACATGTAACTGTGCTATGTATTTAGAGGTCCCATATACCTGTTCGTTTTCTATTACTATCTGCCTCTGCATGCTCGCCCTCTTTTTGACCGCACCAGATGCACCGTGAGTAGTGCTCGGATATATATTTATTTTATGGCCTCTTCTTTTCACCACTTTCACAGTCTCGTTTCGCTTTTACTTTCTTCTTTGTGATTCTGTGTTATTGTATTTATAGAGACACTTGCACACGCCGTACGGCGCTCGGCCATCGGGCGACTTACGCTACTTGCCTCTTATTACGTAGCGGAGGGGCAACCTGCTGCTACGGTAAGTTCTCTGCGTACCTTGAGGACCGATCTGATCGAGCATGTATGTCGAATCGCAGTTCACTGTCTTCGCATGCAATGACTGTGTGGGCTCCGCTGGTCTGTCACTCTGACTTAGTGCTTAACCTTCGAGCCTGAGAGCATATAGATGGTGTCACCAAGACTCTATTATGTTTGTGTATATCATCTAGCGATTGTAATATATATTTTCTATTAACTATTTGAATATGGAAACTTCGTAACACTTTTCAGCGCTCATTTTTTTGAGCTTAATGTTTAGTACTCTCTTTTTCTTCATAACGATACTATTTCCAAACATTTCATTTATATTTCAGTTTCAATGAATATAATCGTTAATGGTGTTATGTACTTATATGATAATTACGTCATAAATAGACAAATGCTGATATATACATAAAAAATTTTGGAATCTATTTTATTTATTTTTATTATAACTTATTTTTGACAGCAATGCTTTCGGACTCTTGAAAGTTTAAATAAATAAATATATTTTCCCAACATATCTTATATATATATATTATTCTTATATTTTTATATATTTATTATTATTATATATTTTATTTATTTATATAGTATTGTGCCGATAAGGTACTCTCCTGGCTTTAGTTTATTCTTTATATATAATCTTTTTACTATATATATATTAATGATATTTTTTGAGTATAGTGATATTTACGTATGTTAGTAGGTATGTCTTATATTTTTTAGCTATTACTTATAGTTACTATAATTATTAAATTACTATATTGTTATATGTGGCTTTATTGATTATATGTATTATTAGTTATTTATAAGTAATCTATTATATCCATATATATATCATTAATTCGGATTATTTAAAGATATATATATATATATATATATATATAATATATACGTATTTTCTGAGTATATGTATTTAATTTTATTTCATACTATTTTTTTTTTTATTAGCTCAATTTATTTGACTTTATCTGTTGTTTCTCTGTATATTTTTGTTAGTTTTAATTGTATTATATTTTATATTGAATTATAGCTACCGGTATAATTCATTTAGCTATACTGTACGTGAGTTTATATATATATAGGATTATTTATTTTATTTTGATATTTTATTATTTTTTTTTTTACAGTTATCACCACCACTTTATATATATATATTATAATTATATTATATATATAGGTCCAGTTCGATTATAGGTGAATTATCTTTATATCTGCTTTTTATTTATATAATATTTATTTTTATATATATTATTTATTATTTTAATATATATATATATTTAATATTTACTATAAATTTATATTTTTATATTTATTAATTTTATTTAATATATATATATAATATATTATATTATATTATTATCATTATATATATTTATATATATATATATATTTATATTATATATATTATTATTATTATATTATTATATATATATATTTTTAATATTTATATATATTAATAATATATATATATTTTATATATATATATCTGTATATATTAATATGTTATAACGAAATACGACATTTCATGGTAACTAGGAACGATGGGAACCTAACCCTGAATGGTTTTACCTCACATTTTCGTCCATCAACCGAGTGTATGACGTGAATTCGCTTTCTCACATTTTGCAGCTCAATTTTAACCTCAAGAATTGCGGAATGATAGATGTCATTCAGGATCTTCATAGCTCCTATCGTTTCTTTTAAGTTCTAAATTGATTATTTTTTCAATCTTATTCTTTAATATAATGAGGCTAGAAATATTGGATATTATTTGTTATTATTATTATCTTATTAATTATTTATTATTTATTTATTATTTATAATTATTTTTATTTTTTATTATATATTATTTATTATTTATTATTATTTATATTGATTATTATTATTATTCATTGAATTATTATTAATGATTATTAAGTGTTATATTATTCATATGATCGGGAGTTTTGCCATTATCTATGTTACTTTATATTATTATTATAATTATTATTCTTATTATCCAGTGCAGTATGTATTGAGTTTTATTTTTTGTTTTGATTGTTCATTTTGCTATTGTTTGGTTTTTTATTCTTAGCCTATGAGTAATTAAATTAAATCTTATTTCATTTATTATTATCTATTTTTATTTTATTATTTATTTATTATTTATTCTTTTATCTAATTATTTATTCTCTTTCTCCAAAGTTTCTCCAATGTGGTTTCATGGTGTTTCCTCTAACTTTTACTTTATTTATAATTCCCTTTTTATACTTTTTTTACATTTTTATTAATTCCAATTTAATTTTCTAATGAACATGCCAATTCCATATTCTTGCATTATTTTTAATTTAAATGTAACATAATGATTTATATCGTTATATTTTATTTTTAAGATATATTTTAAAATTTTAAATTTTTTTTTTTTCATACATTTTGTTTTTAATTTTTCTTTTTTTTTATATTTACTTTTATATTCTTATCAGTTTTTTATTTTTTACTTTTTATATTTCATAAGTCTGTTATTATTTTTATTTTAACTATTTTTTTATTTTATTTATTTTCCTTATTTTTAGTTTTTTTTAACATTTTTAATTTTTTTATTTTTGTGTTTTTCTTCAAAACTTTTTATTTTTAAATAGAATCATCGAAGTTCGCTCACACTAGGTCATATTATGAGAGCTTTTTCTAGGTCCTTTTTTTTTTCACTCCGGGCGTAATAACGTTTACTATAGATTCTAGAAACATAAAGGTCATTTTGAATTGCTCCTTACAAAATATCATTTCTGGCATCTATAGAAGACTTTTATTGTAGAAGTTTATTATAATAAATCCAAAAAATATTTTATTCATATATATAATTATATTATTTTAATTTATTAATTTATTAATATTATTTTTATTTTATTCTATTTTATTTTATTTATTAATTAAATGTTATTTTTTTTATTATTTATCCTGAGCTATGATTTGATTATATATTTTTATATTTTATGTATTGACTCATCTCATTTATTAGCTCATTAGACATTGGTATGTATGTTTATTTAAACTTTATATTTATGTAGTATTATTTTATTGCGAATTATGCTTTATTATTATTCTCTTTATTAAGA
>JABUQX010013704.1:15000-28115 GCA_015478945.1 Trachelipus rathkii
ATGTCAATAACTAAAAATAATAAAAAGAAATATATAATAACAATGACATCCAAATATAAGCATATCTGATTACGTCAGAAGCCAAGCACACATACAAACATTGGAATGTAAGAGATTACAAAATATAAAATGATATATAAACAAAATTCAAAATATTATCAATGAAAGGTAGCATTCAATGTAAGGCATATTTAATATATCCGTTAGATATAATAGCAAACATACAACATTTGAATGCAAGATACATACAAATATTAATATAAAAATTAGTAGATATCGCACATAGTTGTTTGAGAATGCTACTTGAACGAGAATCGTGGTAATTTTGACGTGGTGGAGCAGATACGTCCTATGTGAATATCTTGATCCATTTAGGCCAAAATTGCGCGGTATTTCAATTTCGAAGAATAAAGCTCTGACTCTTGGATGAGATAAGCCTTGGAAATCTTGAAAAAAAAACTTGTTGTGATTCTGGTTTGGTATAGGATTTAATGTTCTACAGCCACCACATGGGCGTCACTCACCTGGAGTAATTTTGAAACGAGATGAAGTGGTGACGACCAGGGGGATTGAGAAAGTTGAAGGATACCAGTTCAGTTTTTTGCAATTGTAAATTCTTCATTTGTAAAAAAAAAAAAAAAAAAGGGAACTGGTACCTGAATTATTAAAAATTCGTGAAAGAGGAGACCTAAAGGTTGTAATGGAATTTCAAAATGAGCTTTCAAGACCATAATCCAAATTAAATGAGAAATGAGAATGATAAAAGAAGTTCATACCGATAATGTTCTTTTGCAGTTCGTTTGAGACATCTTCTAGGAGTGTTCTGATGTGGATTTTTTAGTATTATTGTTGTTTTTTCTTTTTCTTCATTTTAGTTGTTTTCTTTTGGAGACGAACTTTTCTTGGTGAGGATAAAGGAGTTAGTAAGATAGAGTGTAAGTATCCAATTCTTCGTTGTTTGGCATCGTAATAAGAAGTTACTGGTGAAATGTTGATGGGTTATCAGAAGGCGCTGGGTGTTTTACTTCCGGGATTACCAATATATAGGGGCCCTTAAAATAAGTTCTTTGAAGTGTTTTTGGTTCTTGGTATATAGGCCTCTATATGAGTTGTGGTGATGATTAAAATATCATAAAAGAAGTGATTATTTATTCAATAAAATATAAATAACAGCAGTCTCCCCTTTATTGAGATTCTTTTTTTTTTCCTCCTTAAGTTTCGATGAGCAGTCACAGACTTTTCTTGCGTTTTATCTCCCCAGCTTGAAAGTTGAGTTTTCTTTTAAATCAGATTTCTTTCTTCTTAGGAGCAAGCAAGTTGTTAGTAAGTCAGACTGTGTATGAGAAGAGAGTGGGAGAGAATTTGGAGAGAAGAATGCTAAACAAGGCAATGGGGGAAAGCCTTTTATACAAATTGTGTTTGCATTTATATCAAAATTTTGCTTACGCAAATCTTGGCATAAGTACAAACATAAATTTTAATTTTTACGAATAATTATGCTTTGGGATGCTATATATATATATATATATATATATATATATATATATATATAATTATTGCAATCTAAAAGTGTATATATATATATATATATATATATATATATATATATTATTATATATATTATTATTATTATATATTATTATTATTATTATATATATATATATATTAATACATATATATATAAACATATATATATATGAAGAGTTATAGTAGCACAGCATATATATATATATATATTATTTTATATATTTATATTTTTATAAATATAAAAATTATGTAATTATATATATATATATATATATATATATATATATATATATATATATATATATATATATATATATATATATATATATATATATATATATATATAGAGTTATTTTTATATATATTTTTTAATATACAGATATATATCTATATCTATATATATATATATATATATATATATATATATATTAAATTGGTGCTCCTTGGCTTCCCTGTAGTGGGACAAAAAATCATTTTGCATTTACTCAATGTCTAGGGGGCCCAACTTTAGTTTTTTTAAAAGGGTTTTGACATCGTTTTTTACTATTTTTAAGTTATGAATTTTATATGCTTTGTTCTTCAAAATTTGGTTTTAATACTAATTGAGAGCTATTTCTGTCTCATTTCAGATCCAGACTATTCGACGTTTGAGATAAGTCCTGTGGGTGCAGTGTTTATTACTATTATTGCAAGACGTATCATGGCATGTGCAACAAGGCATAAAGACAGGCATGCAATATTCGGTTATCCACAACCACTTGTCGAAAATCAGCTACCACTGGCTGAGGATGTTTTTAGAGCCTACAAGTTCCATCAAGTAGTCAACAAAGATGCCAGTGTTACTCATCTAGCAAAGTTAGTGGCAACAGAAGTTAAAGGCATATACAATAAAGCAGGCATTCCAACAATAGAATTTGAAAGTGTTATAGTGAAAGTGAAGAGACTAATAGTGAATGTCAATGATTTGATGAAATATTCAAGAAATAAACAATCTTCTCTAACATATCAAGATAAAATAAAATCATTTTCTCGTCTCTTCGACATTAGCGCGTGCAAGTGTGTTCATAATGGTATAGTTGAAAGTAATCAATGTCAATGTCCCAATGAAAAGAAAATCCCTGTATTGGAATGGCAATTTTGGCTTGATCAAAACACTTCAAGACGCATGATAATAGGAAAGGTGGACAAGGAAAGAACAGAGAAAAACATGAAACTTCAGGAAAGGAAAAGGAAACGGTTGACATTTGAAAGTAAGATGAGACACAAAGATACGCAAAAATGTGTAAGTTCAGTTGAATTATCAGGCAGTGAGAGTGATGTGCTAGAAGAATCATTTTCCTTAGAATCAGAAGAAATGGAAGAATGTCACCCTCAAAATAGAAACCAGTATCCTGAGTTGTGTAAAGCATTAGAGAGGACAAATGTGAGCAATAGAGATGCATGTCTCATAGTTAATGCTGCCCTCAAGGACCTCGGACTTCTGTCACCAAAAAACGTTGTTGATCCAAGTAAGTTACAACGCCAAAGAAAATACTGGAGAGACAAACAGTCAGAGGAGCATTTGCTGCAACACAGAGGTATGGTCTGCATTGGTTTCGATGGAAAAATAGATGAAACACTTGTCGATACTGGAGGTGTGCGTAGAAAAGTTAGAGAAGAACATTACGTGCTAGTGTCATTTCCAGATGCATGTTACATCGATCACGTTAGTCCTAACTCAGGAAGATCTCGAGATGTATTTAATGAAATTCTGGGTATTATTGAACGAACAAGATCTACAGAGACTTTAAGAGCAGTGATTTGCGATGGAACTCCTGTGAATACGGGTAACAAGAATGGAATAATCACACTGTTGGAGTTACATCTTAAAAGACCACTTCAATGGCTCATATGCATGTTGCATTTTAATGAACTGCCACTCAGGAAGTTATTTAGTGTTGTTGATGGGAAGACAACTGGCCCATCGTCACATGAAGGACCTATAACCAAACTGCTCTCATTTGATCCTCAGACCAAACCCATCATTAATTTTCAACCAATTCCAGGCTCTGTAGTTGATGTTCCTGAAACAGTTACGAAAGATCTAAGTTCTGACCAGCTGTATTTACTAAAAATCTGTTTATTAATTCAGCAAGGGGTACAAAATGCAGATCATAATAATATGCGGTATTTGAAAACTGCACAGCCGGGTGCCTTAAGCCATGCAAGGTGGCTAACTAAAGCTAACAGACTGCTTCGATTGTACGTTTCAACAGAATCCGCATCTGATGATCTGAGGCGTTTGGTACGATTCGTACTGAACTTCTATGCCCCATATGGTTCTATATCCGCTCCCATCCCTTCTGTCAAGATGGTGCAAAGAATTTTCACTTTATGGTATCACAGTATCAAAAACTTTCTCCTGAGGATCAGAACATCATTTCTCCAGTGCTCCTAAACAACTCCTATTTTTGTCATCCAGAAAACTTGTTGCTAGCTGGTGTTGCAGATGAACGGGAAACAATAAGAAGATTTTCATGTCAACAAATTCTTCAAGCAAGAAAGAAAATTTCCTCCACCAATGTGCAAGTTCGCTGCTTTGATAAAAGGCAGCTAAACGTCAATCTCAACGCCACTTCCTACATGGAACTGATAGACTGGGGAAGTACTCCTATCACCCCCACCTCTTCTTGATGATATTAGTGATGATATTTTGGTTAGTAATCAACAAATTCTCCTACCAAAGTATCCGTGTCATTCGGTCGATGTTGAAAGAAATGTCAAAGATGTTTCCGCTGTTTCTAGTAGGGTCGTTGGTCATACTTCTCGACATGGTGCAATACTACAAACCAAACATTCTCGAATCGAAATACCTTCAGTACAGACAAAATCTGATTTTCTATGAGATTTTGTACTATGCAGGTTGTTTAGCATGTAAGAATGTAAGGATATTTAAGCTATACTGTATATCTGGCTATATATATATTTTTGTTTTTAAATAAAAAGATTCAAGGTAAAGTTGGGGTATGAAAACAAATCTTGAAGAACTTACTTTTAACACATTTCAGTTTGTATCTGAAGAGAGCACCAAAATAAAGTTGTTTCAAATCTGCACTACAACTTTTGTATGTTTTCAACCCAGCTTAATATATATATATATATTAAAATATTTATATATATATATATATATATATATATATATATATATATATATATATATATATATATATATATATATATATATATATATATATGCTATATATATATATATATATATAAAACATATATATATATATATATATATATATTAGATATATATATATATATATATATATATATTTATATTATATATATATATAGCATATATATATATATATATATATATATATATATATAGTATATATATATATATACATATATATATATATATATATATATATATATATATATATATATATATATATATATATATATATATATATATATATATATATATATATATATATATATATATATATATTGAAATTATTAAATTATTAAATTAGGGCAAAATGAGTTATATGAATATAATGAAAAATGAAAATAAACCTGAGGGAAATCTCTTGGCAAAGGAAATTCAAAAGGATATACAAACAAAAAGTTACGAATTGAAGATATGAAAGGAAGATAGATGAGGGTGAATCACATAAAAAGAAAATGTTGAAAGCATGCTTTAAGTTATACTAGAGTTAATAATTCAGTATTTTAGAAAAGGGTGGATTGGCTAGATGTGAATATATAAAAAAAAAGATATTTCTTTTTTAAATAATTTAAAAATTTTAAAAAACTGCATATCAGAGCAAATTCCTATATATTACTGGAATTTTATTATCACACCGGCTTGCTAGGACTGTGTGAGCATTTCTTCTTTATCTCTAGAATTAAAAGCAAAAATATATGCTATTTTACAGGATAAAGAAAAGGTATAGAACAAAACAATGAAAAAAGATAAATAAAGCAACAACGAAATCTTAAAATAAAAATGACATACATAAAAGTTAGTTACCATTAATTAAAATAAATCAGATAAGATAATCAATATAACCATTACAACGGAAAAAAAATTGATCGTACAAGGATATTTTGTACAAGAAAATCATTTTAATCATAATATCAGCAAATTTGATTTGACATTCTACCCAGATTCTCCTCAACCACAGTGGAATTTGGTAGAAGTTTGGCCTTTGCCCACAGAAGGAGATAAGAAAAACGAACGCAATTTTAAAATTTTATTGATGATGTTAAGAGTGGGATAGTCAGGTTAAAAGATATGATAATGGAAAACATTTCTCTATATGGCAGTATCACACACACACACACACACACACACACACACACACACATACACACACACACACACACACACACATATATATATATATATATATATATATATATATATATATATATAGAGTATAGATATATATATATATATATATATATATATATATATATATATATATATTATTTATATTATATATATATATATATATATATATATATAGTATAGAATAAATATATATATATATAGATATATATATATATATATATATATATATATATATATATATATATATATATATATATATATATATATATATATATATATATATATATATATATATATGAGCGAGCTAATATGAACGAGCTATATGCAAAACGAGTCAAGATATTGAGAGAGAGAGCGCGCGCATTGAAAGAGTTATTAGTCTACATGGCATATATGATATTGCATATAAGAGAGGGAAAGAGAGAAGAACATATATCTAACAGAATCAGTGAACACAAATTACATTTCATGCGAAATAGCCCTTTTTCTTTATTATTATTATTATTATTATTATTATTATTATTATTATTATTATTATTATTATTATTATTATTATTATTATTATTATTATTATTATTATTATTAGTTAATATTATTATTATTATTATTATTATTATTATTATTATTATTATTATTAATATTATTATTATTATTATTATATTATTATTATTATTATTATTTTTATTATTATTATTATTATTATTATTATTATTATTAATATTATTATTATTATTATTATTATTATTATTATTATTATTATTATTATTATTATTATTATTATTATTATTATTATTATTATTATTATTATTATTATTATTATTATTATTATTATTATTATTATTATTATTATTATTATTATTAAATATTACTATTTTATCTGTTTTTATTAATAATCTATTACTGTTATTATCAATCTTATTGTTATTGCTGTTCTTTATTATTATTAATATTATTATTATTATTATTATTATTATTATTATTATTATTATTATTATTATTATTATTATTATTATTATTATTATTATTATTATTATTATTATTATATTATTATTACTATTATTATTATTATTAATCTTATTATAATTATAATTATAATTATAATTATAATTATAATTATGATTATTATTATTATTTTTATTATTATTATTATTATTATTAATATTATTATTATTATTATTATTATTATTATTATTATTATTATTATTATTATTATTATTATTATTATTATTATTATTATTGTTATTATTATTATTATTGTTATTATTGTTATAATTATTATTATTATTATTATTATATATATATATATATATATATATATATATATATATATATATATGTTTAAGAAATATATATATATATATAAATATAATATTATTATATATATATATATATATATATTATATATATTATTATTATATATATATATATATATATTATTATATATGTATATATATTATAGAAGAAGTATATAATAATATATATATATATATATATATATATATATATATATATATATATATATATATATATATATATATATATATATATATATATATATATATATATATATATATATATATATATATATTGTAGCGCGATTGGTTAAAAGATAATAAATTATTTGTCATAAACTTACTCTTCCAACGTATAAACAAATCCTTTGGCCAGGCCCCCGTGACAATCCAATCAACTAACACCTTTTATGATTCTCAAACCTGTATTGTAGCAGTATCCAGGCCTTCTGTTAAATGAGTTACCGGCCTGTGCAATATTAGAATGCAATATTATACTTTAAAAACTCACCAACTTATCTCCCTGAAGACCCTTCAAGTGAAACAACGGTTTGACCGAGTTCTTTGCCTTATGTGAAAACAATTCAGTCAATATTTTTCTTATCAATGAATGAACCTGTTTTATGATCAAGCTTTTGATCATGAAACCAATGTCTTTAAGACTTAAAGCAATAACTACTTGAATATTTGAATAAATGAGAAAGTAAAACACGTTTGGAAACGCCGAGGACACCACTGGATAATTTAAAATACTTAAAAAAAAAAATAAATGAAAATGTACTGGTCTTACAAACTAGGTTTTATAAATCCATGAACATGTAGTCGGATGTCCGTAGATATCCGCATACATGCGCACTGCAAATATAGAACCTCAGTAACAATATGTAGATTATATATATATATATATATATATATATATATATATATATATATATATATATATATATATATATATATATATATATATATATATATATATATATATATATATATATATATATTTCGAAAATATCAACAGGTTTTATAAGTCCATGAACATATAGACGGATGTCCGTAGATATCCGCATACATGCGCACTGCAAATATAGAACCCTAATACCAAATATCAATTATATATATATATATATATATATATATATATATATATATATATATATATAAATATATATATAGAGAGATAGTTATATATATATATAAATATATATATATATATATATATATATATAAGAAGAAATATATAATATATATATATATATATATATATATATATATATATATATATATATATATATATATATATATATATATATATATATATATATTATGCTTTAAAAAAAAAAAAATATCAATACAAAATGCTCTAATACTAAAATTTATACAAATCCTCGCCTATAAATATGTATATATAAATATAGATATTTATATTCAAAAATATGTATAAATAAATAAAATATATTATCTAAAATATATAGACAGGTGGATTTGATAAGTAATCTTTAATCTTAACTTGAAAATTAATCAGACTTTAAATTTACAAAAGACCTCGATTCGTTTGTGTGGACAAATGTTACATGAACAGCTGACTTTACTATCAGTCTCACTAATGCAATGAGTTGCCAATTAATGAATAAATAAATCTTTTGTTACAGACAAAAATTGTAAACACAAATATTAACCATATGTTAAATAAACAAATATTTAAACTTACAAATTGCTTTATATTTACTTCCACAAAATATTTGTTGCAAAACTTTAGAAAATAAATTGTAATAAACACAAGCTTACCTGCCAGTAATATCTAGCAACAATTTGAACGCAAGACACCTTGCAAATGCACTTTCTGCAGACGATGCTTTGACATACCAAAGCACATATAAAATATATTATAATCACAATTGCTTTAAAAACACAAACTTAATCACCTTAAAATTTACAATACACAAAATGATAATATTTAACACATCGAAAATATATTACCACATTTAACTTAAAACAAATATTATATCTTCTTTGCAATATGATATAATATAGAACACTCCTTGATTACACAAATATACAAACTAACAAATAATAAATTGATCGGAATATACAAGGCGTTAAGAGCTACCAACTATATACACCTCAATTAACAACTAATGAAAGCGAAAAGATAAAAAATATTCACATTTTTACTATTTATATGAATCTCTGTAATTTAGATTACGCTTGCTCATCCAATCATAACTCTTAAAATAATAAATAAAATGATGTATATATTTATCAATTAATTCAGAACGATAAATATATACTAAACATTTAGAAAGAAAGAAAATTGGTATTTCTTGTACAATCGAACTTCGTTCTCAAGAAATGACAATTTTCCTTTAAAATCAAAATATAAAAGCTAATAAAATTTACACATTGTGCGCTACACACTTTACAAAATTATTGAATTTTATTCAATAAATATTTATTTATATATATATAAAAACATTTACATATATATAATAATGCGTAGTATCCTTACAACTGTTTTAAAATATAAATAATAATAATAATAATAATAATAATAATAAAAATATTATTATCAAAGCTTAGTCAACAACGACCAATGAGAACTCAGGTTTCAAAAATAAGTCTTAAAAAGTGAGTTTTCATTGGTTGCTGTTCACTCATAAAATACAAACATATTTACAAATATTTTGACTGGACCACTTGCAGCGTACATCAAATATATATATAAAATAAAAGAGGTATTGCAATGGCAATGCTTGGCCTTCATCTTAAAATACATAAATGAAAGTAATGTTATATATTTCATGTACAACTGCATTACATCTTTGGCCCACCCATTATGAAGCAAATTGGTACATTTTGCTTTATGTACATGAGATTAAAACATTGGTTTCATTTACTCAGTGCTCCTTCTTCAGTAGAGACTTCTGATAATGAACCAAATGTATCGTCGGCATACGATCTGCTTAGGTAGTCGGCAATGACGTTATCTCTCCCACTTATGTGGTTTAAGATAAATCTGAATCTTTGCAAGTATAAAGACCACCTCATTATTCTATTATTCTCATACCTCTTCTTATTCATAGCCGTCAGCGGTCTATGGTCAGACTGAAGGATAAACTCCTTCCCGTAGAGGTATGGCTCGAATTTTCTAATGCCCATAACGATCGCTAACGCCTCTTTCTCCAAAGTTGAGTACCTCTGTTGTGTTACAGACAACTTTTTACTCCCGTAAGCGATCGGATGGAGAATTCCTCCGTCTTCTTGTAGAAGGACGTACCCCAGTGAAGTACCAGATGCATCCGTAGCGTGAACGTCTTCTCCAACTCTGGCATCTTCAATATGGGCTTCGAGCTCAAAGCTTCTTTCAACTTCTCAAATGCCTGTTGATGTTTGGGTTCCCACCTGATCTTCGTTGGCTCACCCTTCTTTGTCAAGTCGGTCAATGGCGCTGCAATCTGTGCATAATTTTTCACAAAATCTTGGTAGTAACCAGTGAGCCCTAAGAAAGACCTTACTTGCTTCTTATTCTTAGGTGGCTCTGTTTTCTTAATTTTGATCACATTGTCCTCATGTAATCCTTTAGTGCCATTGCCAATAAAATGACCCAAAAACTCAACACTCGACGAGGCGAACTCGCACTTCGTCGGTCTGATGGTGAATCCCTCTTCTTGAAGTCTTTGAAGAACAGTCTCAATCGTGATCGTATGCTCGCGCCAGGTCTGGGAATGGACGATGATATCGTCGATATAAAAGTCGACATCGTTGATTCCATCCAGAATCCTGCGCATTGACCTCACAAGCGTTGCTCCGGCATTAACCATACCGAATGGTAGCTTGAGGTAATGGAAATGTCCGTCCTCGGTTGAAAAACCGGTTTTGTAGCAATCCTCAGGCTTTATTTTTATCTGCCAGTAGCCTTTGGCTAAGTCAAGTTTTGTATAAAACTTGTCCTTTGCAAACTTGGTAAATAAAGTCTGAGTTGTAGTCATGGGCTCAGGATCGAAGACCGTGATCCTATTCAGGGCCCTGTAGTCCGAACATACTCTTTTACTCCCGTCCTTTTTCTGGACAACGACAACAGGTGCTGAATATGGCGACGTGGAGGGAACAATGATGCCCATTCTTATCATCTTATCCGTTTCCTTCTTCAGCTCCGTCCGCGTCGTAAAAGGTAACTTGTACGGCTTCAGCCTGATGGGGGTGTCATCAATAAGGTCTATCGCATGATAATGATTCTTAGCGGTGCCAGGCACATCTGTAAAAATCCCTTCATGCTTCTCCAAGATCTCCATTAGCTCTCTCCTCATAGCATCGGTTATGTCTGTACTGATCTTAGTGTCAGACAACCTCTCCTTCTGTACCATTGTGGGATCCATTTCCACTAGAGTGATGTTTTCTTCGTTCTCAGTGTCAAGGATCACTGCCGAAGCACCTATATTCGCCTGATGTTGACCCATCTCTTCTTCCTCTTCTTCACTCTCCTCTCTCACAATGTACTTCTTCAGCAGATTGATGTGATAGGTCTTAATCACATCACCCACTTGGATCTTGTAATTGTCCTTACCATACAACTCCACCACTGTGTATGGCCCGCCCCATCTCATCAACATCTTGTTGCTTGAAGTCGGTAGGAGAACGAGAGCTAAGTCTCCTACTTTCAGTTTTCTGGTCTTCGCACCTTTGTCATAATATCTTTTCTGGGAAATTTGGGCCTTAGCTAAATTCTCTCTAGCCAACTTTAGAGTTTCGTTTAGCCTTTCTTGCAAGTCAAAAACATACCTATATGTTGACCTTGCCTCTTCAGGATTGATATCCCCTGCCCAAATTTCATGTAAAATTTGCATCGGACCTCGCACAGTCCTTCCATACAGGAGTTCGAATGGGGAGAATCCTGTGGAATCCTGTGGAGCCTCCCTGTATGCAAATAATAGTGGCTCTATAAACTTATGCCACTTCCTCACTTGTTCACTGCACATTCTCTTGAGCATTCTCTTTAGGGTACCGTTAAACTTTTCAGTGAGGCCTTGACTCATTGGGTGGTAAATGCTGGAAAACTTCTGCTTGATGTTAAGCATTTTTGTTACATCCCTCATTAGATCAGATGTAAATTGACGACCATTGTCACTGAGGATTTCCTTTGGCACTCCCAACCTCATGAAAATTGATACCAGGCTTTCCGTCACCTTCTGGGCAGTAATGCTCTTTAGAGGTACAGCTTCAGGATAGCGCGTGGCGGCATCCACAAGTGTTAGGACATACTGATGCCCTTCTGAAGATGGTGGTGAGATTGGTCCGATCAGGTCGATGATCACTCTTTGAAATGGCTCTTCAATGATGGGCATTGGGCACAGAGGTATTTTCTTCACTGAACCTTTCGGGCACGTTCTCTGGCATATATCACACGAGTAACAGTGCTTAGTTACGTCCAAATATATGTTCGGCCAGAAGAACTGTTGGGTAATTTTACCCATAGTCTTCTTTACTCCCTGATGACCACCGAAGACTTCATCGTGTGCCACCTTCATAACTCTGCTTCTGTACTCTTTCGGTACAACCAAAGTGAACCTTTCCTGTTGGTTTTCCACAACTCTTTTGAATAGCACACCATTCTTTACTATATACTTGTTTTCACCTTTTTCCACTGACCTCCATACCCTCTGTAGAGTGACATCATCTTTCTGTTTACTTTTAAAAGTCTCCCGATCGTTAATAAGTTCTTGCACTTCATCACCATGGGTTATCTCCCCTTCACCCACAGCTACAACACCCTTCTCTCCGGAACTTTGTGTGTGATCGACTGTATCACCTCTCACCATCTCATCATCTTCGTAAGTACGATCTGTTTCTTCAGACCACTTTGTACTTTCTACCATCGATGTCACCTGGACATCCATTATTTCTGTGTCTTGTTCAACGTCTAATAGTAGATCAGTAGGGACTTCAACTTCATC
>JABUQX010013705.1:0-26075 GCA_015478945.1 Trachelipus rathkii
TATTATCCTTATTTTTATCTCTTAATAAATATTTACTGTATTTAAGAGTTTAATTGACGAAACCCAGGTTCAGGGATTATGAAAAAAACATGTTTTCATACCTAAAAGCGACAAAATAATTCTCGACCAATCACTACGAGGTCATATAGAATTAAGGATTACTACTCCGTCCACTCACAGAAAGGTAAACATTTCCTTCTTATCTGCTTTAAAAGGATCTTACCGATCCAGCATGTTTCGTTTGAAATATATTTTATATAACAATGAATTCTTGTCTATACTGGAATACCTATTGACCTAGTATTAGGCTTAAATCAGCCTGGGATTCAAAAAGGCTTATCCTAAAAAAACATTTAGTTTTTAGGCCTAACGTAGTTATTGCAACCACATTTACAGAAAAAGGTCAGTTTGAAATATTTTTGAAGCGGTTCTTTAATATCAGGGTACAAAAAGAGTACCAAATTAGACCTAAAGTAGTATTTCAACACATTTTACAGAGAGAGGTCAGGTCAGTTTCGTATCGTGTTATAGGAGGAGTGATGGTTTTCTCGTGATGGATTGTCAATGAATAGATTAATAAATATAATAATAAAGAAAATCCGAATTATTTAAAAAACTTTGAAATATGTTTAGTTAACATTCGAGCGAATAATATAAATGAAGGTGAATATTGTTATTTTTAAATAAGGTTCTCTCTGCATACATAACATGTATTTTATATTTTATTACTTATTACATGGGTAAAAGATGATGTAAAGCAGTATCAATAGAACAAAACGTGGCTTAGCTTGGTTGTAGAGGGGTGCTAAGGGCTAACCTTGCTGATTTAATGCTTTAAGTACGCGTAAAATTTGTTTTATAAAATTTTCATAAAATTTGAGTAAAAGTTATTTTTAAAACTTGATAGTTAGAAAATTTATAAACAAAAGTAATTAAACAGGTTATAATAAATTCTTTGTTCAAAAGATAATGATTTATTATAGAAAGTTTTAAGAAACTTTAAATAATTTAGTTATATTCGAATGATTAATATAAATGTACCTGTTAATAATAAACATAAAAATGTTTTAACTAAATTATATGATATGCTAATACCGATGGTGTGTGGGGTGTGTTGGTGTAAGTAAATCTGTGTGTGAGGTTTGTAAGTAAAATCTGTGTGTGTAAGTAAATCTGTGTAAGTAATTGTGTGTGTGTAAGTAAATTCTGTGTGTGAGTGATAACATTTTTATTGTGCTGAGGTAAGTAAATCTGTGTGTGAGTAAAAGTAAATCTGTTGAGTGTAAGTAAATCTGCGTGTGTAAGTAATCTGTGTGGGAGTGTAAATGTAAAGTGTCTATGGGTAAATGTAAGTGTCATAGTGAATGTGTGTATAAGATTCATAGTAATGTGTGTATAAGTAAGTGTGTGTGTGTTATGTTGTTGTGTGTGTGTGTGTGTCGGTGTGGTGTGTGTGTGTGTGTGTGTGTGTGTGTTGTGTGTGGTGTGTGTGTGTGTGTGTGGTGTGTGTTCTAAATAATCAATAGAAATAGGCATGAAGTAAATAACACTACGTATAAAAATTAAATATAAAAATATAATATAATAATAAAAATTAAATAAAAATAATAAGTTAAAAATAATAAAAAGTATTAAAACAAAATAAATAAACATAAGTTAATAAATATATGAGTAAGTTAATAAAAATATGAGTTAAAACAGTAAAGCAAGAAGTTTAAAGCAGTAAAGCAGAAAGTTAAAAGCAGTAAAGCAAAAGTTAAAGCAGTAAAAACATGAGGTTAAAGCAGTAAAGCAGTAAAACAAAAAGCTTACTAATCCCCGGTGTTAGTCCACCTCTATTGATTTACGGATTACTGGCTTTAAGTATGTAACGTTAATACAATATATGAGTTAAAGCAGGTAAACATAAGTTAAAGCAGTAAAACATTGAGTTAAAGCAGTAAAACATGAGTTAAGCAGTAAAACATGAGTTAAAGCAGTTAAAGCAGTAAAACAAAAAGCATACTAATCCCCCCTGGTGTTAGTAACACCTCTATTTGATTTACTGTTTTGTTATAAGGTATGTAATGTTAATAAATATATGAGTTAAGCAGTAAAACATGAGAGTTAAAGCAGTAAAACAGAGTTAAAGCAGTAAAAGCAGTAAAACAAAGCATACTTAATCCCCCTAGGTGTTAGGTAAACCTCTATTGATTTACTGATCACAGTTAATAGAGTTGATTAAGTTAATGTTTTAGTAAAATTCGTACAATTTAGTAAAATAAAATGTTATATATCAGACACTCAGATTTTTTGATTAGATATATATATATATATATATATATATATATATATATATCATGAGACCACTAGGCGCTGCAATATGTGGCTGTGACCTATATTATCAAAAAGTGCTCTTAAGTTTTTCATAAAAAAAATTATTATAATATTGAAGTAATAAGAAGTCATTTAATGAAAGAAGTGATTCATACAAAGAATTTTAAATAACTAGAATATTTTTGTTTTAGTTATAATATTAAGCAAATATTGCTATTGTTTCCATAGTTATATTAATACATATTAATATGATTCTTATGATACCATTTACTGTCAATTGACTTATTATACGATTACCTATTATAAAATCTTTTGGAAACCAAAACGAATATCTTTAAGAAAGATTTTATAATCTGTTGATTAACTTGGTTTAAAAAATATAGTATTAAACTAGAATAAAATCTTGGTACCAAAACTTATAATCACACAAAAGAAATTAAAAATATTTGACGTTTCATTTAAATGTTTTGTTATTTATTAAAATATGATTGTAGTAGTATTGTTCTAAGACTAAAAGCTTTTAAGAATCCAACATTTGAAACTTTCCTGAGAAAGGAGGAGACTGTGGAATGATGATTCTCCTGAGCTCTTCTTAATGGAGGAGGTATACTCCTAGAGAATCGCGATAGTATAAGGAGTGTGGTGCAAAAGTTTGACGGCAAGAGAGAGAGAGAGTGAGAGCAGGAGAGTTGACTAGTCGAAAAGCCATAGACTCCACCTTTTTAAGGAGAGCCAGTATGTAATTCATACAAACATACAAGGGTGAACAATGCCTCTTTACCTAGCAAACAACTGGGGTGGTGAGAAGAAGTTCTAAAGGAGCCTCAGAACACCCATCCTCTTACATTCTTGTTTACCGATAGAAACATGTGATCTTTTCAAGAAAGGTCGCCAGAAAAGAAATATACTAAGAATATTAAGCACAAAAGAAGTTATGAGTCTTGAAGATATTGTAGTTGTGTTAAGATTATGTAAAGTACACAAATGAAGGACCTGGGTTTTTGAGCCATTGGAAATGAAGCAATGTTTTTATTCGCTCAACTAGAGATACGAGAAAAAAAATAAGAGGTCAGTTGCTCCAAGGCTCCCTCCTAGAATTAACAAGTAATTTGGTATTGAGTCGGTCGTCTTTCACATTGGAAGGAATAAAGGATGAGGAGGAGGAGTTTATATAAATGGATGGAGAGTTGGAGACCAAATAATAGACAGGGGATCATTAATAAAAAAGTTGAAATAAAGCTGGTGGTAGAACAGGATTCTGAGAAACTCTATTTTAGATAGGATGAACAATGGCTGTCTACAGCAGCTGAGCTATAGAACAGCCAGTAATGAAGTTAGAGAGAAGAATAGATACCGAAAGAGGCAAGTTCAGAAATCTAAGCTATGTGCCAAACTCTATCGAAAGTTTTCAATTCGTCTGGTGCCACAGCAAAAGATTCGACGGAAATGCCAAAGAACAGATGACCAAGAGTCGGAGAGAAGGGAAAGATCATCAGTCGAGCGTTCCTTAAGAGAACCATGCTGGCGATCAGAGATAAGATGTGAATAATTGTTTCAAAATATTCCTGTTAAGAATAGATTCAGAAAATTTGGGAAGAGAGGTTAAATCAGTAGGACGGTATTGGAGGGTTGGGAAGAGTCTCCCTTCGGCACAGGTGATTGAGTACACGGTTCCAGAAGTAGGGAAAGGTTAAAGTTGATAGGAGGAGATGAAACAGTTTACCAAGACAGGTGCGGGTTCAAAAACAAGTTTTGTGAACCACTGGAGGGATACTTTCAGGACAGGACCATATTCCTTCTTAATGTTAAGCTTAGAAAGAGCAGAAATGAGTATCCTTAGAAAAGGATAATTGTTAGGCATAAATAACTTGAAGGAAGGTGGAGGAGGAATAACACCGGAGTAACAGTGTGGAATTAGAGGCAAAAGTTTGAGCGTAAAGTTCAGCTTTTACAGATAATAAGACTATCAGAATTGCTGTCACAAGATGCAAATGAAGGGAGAAATGAAGAAGCGAAGTATATTTTTGCAAATGCCAGAAGAATGCGAGGTAGAGGAACCAGAAAAAGAATAGATTTTGCGCGATTGAAGGATGAAATGTAAGAAACACGAGGCAGGCATCCTTGCTTCGAATATCATGAGAATAAGCAGAGTAAAACCAAGGTTTATTAGGTTTAGTTGAGGGAAATAAATGCTAGAAGAATCACTTCAAATAGTTATGTAATCAAAACCGTAATCATTTCATGGGAAATCAAGAAATTTAAGAAGTACGACTGCAAGTTTGACCATTTAGCAGCACCAAAATTCTAAAAAACGTCTCGCCACCGAAGGCGGGAGCTGTTCCTGTGAAAGACTTGAAGAGGCGGAACATATTATAGAGATAAGGTCATCGGAGGAACCCAGAGAAAAGAGCTTTATAGTGTAAGGAGAAGGATTGGAAGTTAAGAAAAGATCAGGTATATTTGAGCTCATATCAAAGACGATCATTGATAAGGGTAGGGAGTTGCACCAACTGTTCAAGGTCGTTGTGAATAGAAAAATGGCAGGCTATTTCACCAGCTCTGCATCTCGAGAATTAAAGGAAAGCATTGGCGGTGGTAAACATCGAATTCACCCAAAATGAAGATTTCTGAGGTATTGAGAAGAGAGAATGTGTTCTATTTTGGAGTGTAGATAGTAAAAAAATTAAGAGGAAGGTTTGATTTTTGCTTAAGGCGGACCCCCATTTTAGCCCCAATCTTAAAATGGACCCCAAATTCTTAATTTTCAGCCAATTTTAATCCAATGAAAAGCAAACCGCAGCTTTTTCTGACCTCTAAAATGTCTTTTTCAGGTGTTTTTTTTTTTTGTCTATAGTCATTTCTTTTGTATTTTCATTTTTTGAAAACCTCTTTTTGACATTTTCGATACTCTCCCTAAAAATTTTTTTTTCGAAATGACTTCAAACTTGAAATATACAAAGATTGGACTATTACCTAAAATCTGTTTGAAACAAATATTGATATTTGACACCAAATCGGAGCAATGGTTGATTTTCAAAACCTACTTGTTTTTTTAGTTTTGAAATTGAAAAATTGCCAAAAAAAAGAAAAATCTGATCATCCGATCTGCATGAAATTTTTAGGGCATTTGTAATCGGGGGGGGATTTATTTAGATCGTTTTGGATTTATCCGTGGAACAAATTTTTATTTTTTGGAAATTTAAAAAAAATTATCTAAGTAAAAAAGATGCATCTCGCCCGACCTTATATACGTCCTGAAAATTTGATGTTGATCAAAATAAGTAGGAAAAAAAATATTATAATTACAAACACTGGAGCAGAAGAGTAAAAGAAACGTGAAGCTGTTCGCTTCTCATAGAATTCTTGTAGTGCAGGTAATGCTTTCTCAGAGAAAGTGTTGTATATAATTTTTATATATTTTCTAATCCATACTAAAGTAAAAAAAAATCATCACTATATATATATATGTAAAGTTTCTAATGAATGTTTATAAAAAAAGTAATGTATAATCTTAGCAAATGAAAGGGTAACTACAAAATGTTAAAATAAATTGGCCGGTCTCTTTTTCACTAAGTAACGGTTTATTTTCAAACGTGTGAATTTGTTGTAGCCAATTACTGTACGAAGTTTGTTAAATTGTATGTGATCATAGAAGTCATTTGTTTGACATTATTTTGTCTACATGGTCTCTAGCACTAGCAACTTTTTACCTTTAGCATGTGACTAATATACCTGCAAAATATTCTCTTAAGTAATGAATCAGTTAAGAGTAAAAAATATCCACATGCCTACTGACAAGTTTTCCAGCCTCATGGGCACAAATGGATTTATAAAAGTTTTTTAGTACCGTTCAAAATACCTATATCAGATTTTAATAGAGATAATGATCTAGATAAATGTTATATATAGGTTCTTTTTCCCGAAACTCAGTGTAATCTTGCATTTAAAACTCATTCACTTTACCATCCTATTAATTTCACATTTTATTTCAACTTTTTTGCGGGTTCATAACTAAAAATTATTTTAACAGCTGAAAAACCTCCTCTTTTCATTTATTTTAGAATAAAGAGTGGACAGCTCATGATGTAGAATTAACAGTTTGGACCTATGTTATCTTATCAAATGCAAATACTTCCTTACTCAGAAGAGATGAGGATAAGCAAGATTTTCAAGTTTCCAAAAAATTTAAAAAGTAAATATATTTAACTTCAAAGTGTTTTTGGTTAAGGATACGTCAAATTGAATTAGAAACAATAAACATTTAATGCTCAAACTGACATTATTAATGTCATTACAAACCTAAAGGTAAAATCACAAGTAATAACTTTTGATATAACCTATTATAAAGGCAAATAAAAAAAATTCTTTACTTAAATACAAACAAATTTCCAATCTATCGTTTGTTCCACACCGAAGTATGAAACATGCTGTATTGAAAAATGTTCCAAATGTAATACCAATATAAAATTGTTAAACCAAAAATCAAAAGTATTTGTATTATACCTAACTAAAGTAAAAATTAGTAAAGGAGTTTTAAACTTTTTTAAAAAGCATAAATAATGGTGAGCTGCTAAAATTTTACCCGGTTCTCTGCTTAAGCATAAATTAACTGCTGGTTTCTTTGCTAACGGTTCACCCAACCGTTGGGACCATCTCCAATCCCATCAGTGCGTGTATATTTTTTTTCTTTATCCTCCCTTCTCTTCCCACTAGATGTGAGGTAGGGTGAGTAACATGCACAGAAATGGGTTAGTAAAGTAGAAGACAGCCCCAAGCATACTCTTAAACGAGAGCTCATCAGTAAAAAAAAAAATCCACCCTAGGGCTTCACAACACCGACGGACCCCAATATGGGGTTCATCCCTTGGGCCAGGCCCACAAAAATACCCCGTCACAAAAACCAAGCAATTCACTCCCCAATTATGCACCTTCTCGCCTCCCACATTTCTTTCCATCAGACATTACTAATTCAATCCACTTTTTCTTCGGTCACCCAGCCGTTCAAATCGCAGCACACTCGCCACTATACATCCACTTAACCAGCCCACTATCATAAATCCTCTCCATATGACTCTACCATATTAATACACACTAGTTTATTCTCTCATTTATTCCCTTCATACCACACAACTACCTAATTGCACCTTAGATCTATACCTCTTATTCCACACCATAGTTTCACTACTATACATTAACACCGGTAACAACATACCCTCGTGAAGAACCCTAGCGCACTCGACTTAGTCCCTTTAATTGCACCAGCCACCTTCCTACTAAACTCTGCATCATCCGTTCCCTTTCATCTAGCTAAATATTTAAACTGACACTTGTTCAAATTGCTCACCATCCAACAGGATTTAACAACACGGACTCTCCTCACCCCACTATCATCTTACTCTTATTTTCATTTACTTTCAAACCCACATTCTTCCAACTTTCTTCAGATCCGCCACACAAAACCAAATCATCAGGGTACAATAAACCTGACACCCTACACTCTTATATTCTAAATCAGACTAACACCCTCCCCTACCTCTAATTCTTTCATCACTCCATCCATATACAAATTAAATAGCCATGGAGACATAACACATCCCTTTCTCACTCCATTACTAATATTAAACCATTCACTTTCCACCATTTATTCTTAAAACGAGCGTCACTACCTACGTACATACTTTTGATTCCATTCAGAAACCTACCACAAAGGTTCCCTATCAATCCTGCCATACGCCTGCCTGTTGCAAGTCTATAAAACCTAAATACAATTTTTTTTTCTCAATCAATTTGTTTCAATGTGAAAATTTGATCTACACACCCTCAATCATTCTAAATGCACCTTGTTCTTAACCAGTCAGTCACTCGACGCACTCTTTCAAAAAAAATATCTTCCCTATAACGTCCATAAACAAATTCCCCTATAGTTCCTACAGTTCACCTCATCTCCCTTACCCTTAAATAAGGGTGTTATTACTAACGATCCAATCTTTCAGGACTATACCCTCCACAAACACAACTTCCACAATCTCGCCTCCATTCTTGATCATTTCACCAGTTATTCCATCTATACCCGCTGATTTATCATTCTTCAACTTTCGCTCTTGCTATCACCTCCTCCCCAAAATACTGTAACTTTCTTCTTACACCATCAAACCCACACAAATTCACTATCACCTCTTTATTACTGTCAATGTTATGCAAATTTTCGAAGTATTCCCTCCACACTCCTAACATTCTTTTAATCATTAACGAAAGTACCATTATTATTAATTATTTTATGAAGATTCCTTTGTAAGTTCCCATTCATACTCCTTCCGAACTGTTCATTCGTTCTTTTTTCTCCTATATATGAAACTTTTATCTTCCTTTTATTCCTACTTGTATTTATATTCCCATCACACCTTTCTTTCGAAACTCATCACATTCGTAGCAACCATCTCAACCATGCCTATTCCTTACTTTAAACCCCTTGTCATTCAATTCTTCATATCCACCAGCCACTGTTGACATTCGTTACTTCCTACTCCTTACGTTAGTTACACTCTCAAAAATACTTCTCTTGACTTCTAACAATAAGCTTTTTCATTTGGGTCCAGATTTTTTTTTGTCTTGCACATTCAACGGATTTTTGCAACGTTATTTAGAATAAATATTTCTTCTTCATCACCTTTTCTATGTTGAAGTCCGCTACATCGTCATCGGCGAAAGAAAAGCAGTAGAAGAATATTACAAAAATCGAAAAGAAAGCCCTACACCCTTGCCCTCTTACCATTAATTATAAGAACTCGTCGCAAATCAAAAAATCCACTAGAGCTTCACAAACGCGACGGACCCCCACTATGGTATAATTGCCAATGTAAGGGTTCATCCCTTTGCCAGGTGGGACCACCATACCCCCCCTCACAAAATCCCCATTTCTCTCCTATATGCACGCTTGTTCTCACATTTCTCTCCTTCAGCTACACTCGGTTACTGACTCAATCCACTTTTTTCTTCTGTCTCCCATGCCGGTCGGTTCCAACACACTCGCCACATAAACATCCGCTTAACCAAACCGACTATCATTCATCCTTATCACATGACCAAAACCATCTCAACATACTTTCACTTTCATTCTCTCGTTTACCTATTTCTTAACACCACACAAGTCTCTAACTTTCATCTCATTTTATCAATTCTTCTCCACCTAGCATGCCCCTAAGATTGTTCCATCTGAACACTTTTTCTTATAACCTTATTCACAACTTCATTCTAAATTCTCCCTACTTCCTTCCTTATCTCTATTCTCTCATCTATGCCCCTAACTTCAACTTACATTCCATGCCCCTAAGCCTCACTGATATTCCATACCCCTACGCCCCACGGATTTTAACGCTCATCTTCACGCCCCACAGAAATCACTCATACCTTTCAACTCGCATAACCATCTCTTTTACCTAACAAACACCCTCTATTAATACTATTGCAGTACTGCATTATTTACAACACAAACCTCTCCTTCACAGAAATCAATCACCTTACCTACCATTCTCATTTTCTCCGCAGCCCTAAAGGCTTGTTACGTCATCCCTTTTTCGATCACCTATCCAACCATTCAAGTCACCCAACACAATTAATCTGAAGCCCCTACTACTCTCCCTATCCAAAACATCATTCAGAAGTATCAGAAAGTCACTCTCTCCGACATCACCACAGATACCTTGACCTTCTCAAGCTTAAATATAACCATTAGTATTCTAGTACCTACACAAACAAAATCTACCATAGGTCTGTACCACAAGTCACTCATTGGAATGGCATTTCACCGTACACATTTTTCACCACTACCCTTCATCTTGTGTTTCAGCACAAACAAGCAAATCAATTTAAACCCTGTAAACAATACATCCATCACTTCTACCTGTCCATTATATTCACTACTAACATTCCATGCACCCATACAATTCAAAGAATTTCGCCGAAAGAAAACAAGGTGTTCTACTTAGATCAAGACACAAGTCCGTTGCGGTGCATTGCATCCTAGCATGAAGAAAAACGGTAGTGGGTGAACACCCCAACTACCACTATCCCTTTAGTCGCCTCCTACGACACGCAGAACATACGTCGTGTGAATTCGCTTCTTCTCCACACAGGAACATGAAAAGGTGTCTGTAATTAAGTGTTTTTAATGGTTCTGCATGTAATTGTGTAAAAGTGGGATATTGAGCGCATTTGATGGGAAATCATTGGGCACTGGAGTTTCATGGGTGGATGTACCCTACACCCCAAAATGCCCCATATACTATAATCATATTATAATATATACTATATTATATATATATGATATATTGAATATATATATATATTAGTTAATATATATATATATATATATATATATATATATAATATATATTAATATATATATATAATAATGTGGTTTGTGTGTGAGGAGAGGAATGAGTTTTGCAGAGGCGAGAAGAATGATGCATAAGAGAATGGCGAAGTTTTGTGAGGAGGGGCGGGCGTTTATTAGTTGTAGGCCTGCGCCCAAAGGATGATCCTACATGACGGGATGTTACACAGTGAAGTCCAGTCTGCGCGTCTTGTGAAGCCGAAGGTGATTTTGTGACTGCGACGTGACTCTCATACGGGGTGAGTTATGTGAGACTTTAATAATCTACTCACCTGATCTATAGCTTGTTCTGTTTCCGTGTACTGTGTGCACGTAAAAGAAAAAAAGCAGGAAGAAATAATATATATATATATTATATATAGATATATATATATTAATAATTATATATATTATATATATAGATATATAGATATAATATATATTATATATATACTATACTATACTACTATATAAACAAAAAAACAATCTGAAAATGCTTAAAAACACTTATCTAGGAAGAAAAATATCACAAATATCAACTCGTTATAAAAATAAGAGTATATGTACAGAATAATAAATGTTAATTACTACGTTGAAAAGCTGGGTATCAGATTACATTAAATTAAAAAATAAATGATGACTTGTTTATTACATAATGCTCTAGAAGACATATATAAATAATACAATATAAATAACGTCTAAGCACCATTTCCTTTTCTCGGGATTATTTCCTAATACAGAGGAAATTACCTATAAAAAATAGGACAAGAGAGTGGATTGTATCGGTTTGAAAAATGCAAAACTTAGTTAAGCAAAATCCTATAAAATCCAGTATAAATTATTATATCGATTATTAATAAATAATCAATTATCAATTTTTTAAAGGGCACAATAGTTCTACTACTACAAATACTACTTTCTAATGTATCTGTCTTTTTTCATTCTCCTTTTTAGGCTATCCTATAGCTACATCCATCGCTTATCTTCAGCTGGAACAGCCCTCATCAACTCGATCCCAATCAATCTTCATGGGCTGTCATTTTTCTTTAGACTGTCTTCCAATTTCAATCACCTTCTTCTATGCTGTTAGTGTTGTTGTTTGTGCGCATTCGAAAATTTTCAGCAATAGAACTATTTTTACATTTCCTTGTTACTTATTCTGAGATTTTTGGTTTTTAGTCTTCTCAAGATTACGTTAGGACCTTGACATTCAGTTGATATCTACAATTTTCTTTGGAGAATTTTTTTGAACTCTTGTCTTTTCACTTAAACAAAGAATCATCGTCTCTTTATTTTGAGTTTCCATCACCGGCGATCTTTCAACCATCAGTTTTTTGTGTTTTACTATTCTGACCAGCTGCTTGAATTTAAGTGTTTCTGTAGTAACTTTCGAGTAGTTTTATCTATTCGGCGAGCTGTATATTAGTTTCATGATAGTCTGCTCTTTTATGTTTGCTCGTCACCGCTCATTTCTTGAGTTATTTTTCAATCCTTTGAATTATTGTTTATGATTACTTTAAGCGCCTTTCTCCGCGATTGACTCATATGATAATCTCTTCAGAGTATGTCTAAATAATCACTTCGGAGCTATAACAAGTTACCTTTGTCACTTACAACTACTTAAAAGCAATAACTCAAAGCCTTTCAAGTCACTAAGTTATCATGGTATAGTCTTTCTAACATTTCGTTTTCTTGGACTGCAAGGGAAGAAAAAGTAGAGATTAAAAAATGAAAAAACTTTATTCTGAGTGTGTGATTATATGCGTAGACGCTAATAACAACAAAAATACCTTAGAACAATCTACATATGGTGAATTAATACGCGTGCGCTGTCAGTTTGAGGTCGACGGCCTTCTCAATTACGAGTAAGGACTCTACGATCTTACAGTCGTTCAAAATCCCGCGTAGCAGATATGGTAGTTTTATCCTTTACCTGCGGGGCAAGCCCATTAAACTCGCAACTGCGAACACGTTGTCGGCGCTGCCGTTTGGGATAGCTCCGCGCACCTTTAAAGTTCGATAAGTTCCTCGTGTCCCTCGGTCTTAACCCCTCGCATAGGGATAAAGCACCGTTTAAAAAGGTCTGGTAGTTTGTTTTGTTTTTTTTTTTAAGTAACTTGTAATTCTCGTAGCGCACTGGACTAAGCGTTTACTTACGAGTTTAAATTTGTTAGACTTGCAAGGACTAGAGGTTAATTAGAAGGAAATCCGAAATGGTAAAGATTTAACAGGAAAGGAGAAGAGATAATGTTTTCTATTTTGGGGTTTAGATACCAAAGAACTTATCATGAATTAAGTGATAAATAGACAGAACAGATGAATTTAATTATAGAACTTTATAGGTAATAACTCACAAATTGGTTACATAAACAAACACCAGAAATTACTGCATGTAAAATGATTTCTGTAATTTAATGCACAAGATCTTCCCGTTTGTAGCAAGTTTGTTTAAACAATACTAGAACATGAATTTCTTTCATACATATAAAAAACACTTAAACATTCCACACAAAAAAAAATTTATACATATATATAGGTATATAAAGGAAGACAAACCTTTCCATACTGTCAGTCGAGGAAAAATAAAGAGGTAAATAGTTTGGAAGAAGGATTGATGGGAACTTACAATGGAATAGAAGCGGGAAAGGTTGAAAGGTTAAGAATGAGATAAGTGGAATTCTGCATAAAATAAGAATAGGAGATGGGTTTTATGTACTAATGACATATGGATGGAGCTTGATGGAAGATATACTTTCGAAAATCGTTATAATCATTGGCAGTAAATGAGAGGTGATAGTTAATGTGTGTGGGTTTAATGGTCTAAGAAGAAATTGGTATTTTGGGGATGAGGTAAGCATGAAAGTAGCAGAATGGTAAATCTGGAGGTACAGATGGAATTACTGGCGAAATGATCAAGAATGGAGGCGGGATTGTGATTGACTGGATATGGAAGTTATATAGCAAAGCGTTTACGGAGGGTACAGTTCCAAAGGATTGGAGGAGAGCAGTAATAATACCCTTATATAAAGGTAAGGGAGATAAGGAGAATTAGTTTATAGTGTTGTAGGGAAGATAAATGCTAGTATTTTGGGTGGAAGAGTGCGTCGAGTGACTTATCAGCGAAGACCACAGTTCATTAAGAAGACGTAAAGGGTGTGTAGATCAAATTTTCCCATTGAAACAAATTATTGAGAAAATGAGAGAATAAATTGTATCTAGGTTTTATGGACTTGAAACAGGGGTATCGGTGACAGGACCAATAGGGAAGCTCAGTGGCATGTGTTAGTGATATATGGTGTTGATGGTAGGCTTCTGAATGGAATGAAGAGTATGTATGTCGATAGTGAAGCGTGTAAATGGAGTTGAGACTGAATGGATTAATATTAATAGTGGACGGAGGCAAGGATGTGTTGTGCCCTCTTGGCTATTTAATTTGTATATGGATGGGGTGATGAAAGAATTAGAGGTAGGGGTGGTAGAGGAAGATGTTAGACGTATGGAGATTAGAGGGTGCCTTGCTTATTGTATGTTGATGATTTGGTGTTGCGTGGTGAATCTGAGGAGAGTTTGAGAAGATTAGTAGACGGGTTTGGCAGGGTGTGTAAAATGAGGGGTTTGAAAGTAAATGTAGATAAGGGTAAGGCGATGGTAGTGAGTGAAGAGAATTTGTGGCGTGAAGTCATGTTTTATGGTGAACAATTGGAACAAGTATCTGAGTTTAAATATTTAGGTTATATGTTGGGTGAAAAGGGAATGGATGAAGCAGAGCTTAGTAGGAAAGCTTTGAATGGTAGGAATGTGGCTGGTGCAATTAGATCCTTGGTGAATACAAAAGGACAAAGTCTTGAGTGTGCTAGGGTTTTACATGAGTGTATATTGTTACCGGTGTTAATGTATAGTAGTGAAACTATGGTGTGGAATAAAGTACAATCTGTTCAGATGGCCAATCTTGGGGACGTGTTAAGAGTGAGAAGAATTGATAAAATGAGGAATGGACGTGTTAGGGAGTTGTGAGGTGTGAAGAAGGGCGTAAATGAGAGAATAAACGAATATATTAAGATGGTTTGGTTATATGGAAAGGATAGCTGATAGTTTGTTGGTTAAGTGAGTGTGCTAGGAATCGACCGGCTAGGAGACTAAAGAAAAAGTGCATCGAGTCAGAAAAGTAATGCGTGTGTGGCAGAGGAGAGAAAGAGGGTGCATAATAATAAGAGCGAATGGCGGGGGTTTTGTGTGGGTGTGTGGTTGTGGGCATAGCCCAAAAGATGAACCATACATTGACGAGATACCACAGTGAGGATTCTTCGCAGTCTTGTGAAGATCTAGGGTGGATTTTTTTTTCACTTAAGGGTATGGAGGGTATAGTTTCTTTCCTTTCGACTTATGTCAATGTCATGCCCTTCTACTGACTTTTCTGTTTCCAGTATATGTTGCGCACCTTACCTCTAATTTGGGGAAAGGAGAAAGATAATGATGATGATATAAAATTTTCCACTTGACAACTCTTATCTCTCCATACGACTGAGATTGGTCTGATCTTCAATACTTTTTTAAAGAAATAAATATAAGATTAAGCACACTTACCTACATTCTCTTGGGATACCGCCAACGTAAATAGTAAAATCGTGTTTTTTCCCCTGGGTGGCTTCACTGACTTCAGAGGTTTCATTGGCATCGCCAACACGATCTAATTCCTTACTTTCTTCAACAGTTCGATGAACGATATGGTTCCGTTTATCCACGCTAATTGTTTCGAGTCCTATAGTATATGAATAATATATATATATAATAATTATATTATATATATAATAAAAAATTATATAGATATAATATCATATATAATATATATATTATAATAATATATATTATATATAATATATAGATATCATTATCACCCAATTTCTCTCTTCCAGACGTGGGGTAAGGTGCCGTAACATGACACCAGAAACAGGAAACTATAGAATATGACGCGAAGTCGAAAAGAAGGCCCACCCTTACCGCCCCCTTTGTCACCTTTTAGTTGAGAACTCGTCACAGTCAAAAAATCCACCTAGAGTTTCACGGGACCGAGGAGATGTTTAAAGTTAAACGTAGATAAGAGTAAAGTTATGTTACGTGAGTGAGAACAGTTCCTTAGCGTTGTTGAAGTTATGTTAGGTGGTGATGTACTGAACAAAGGATGTGCGAGTTCAAATCTATTTAGGATCATTTGTTGGATAAAATGGATAACGGAGTGCATGCATGAGTGTCATAAGAAAGTTGGTGAAGATGCATAAAGTGGCTATACGCAATTAAATCCTTTGTGGTGTTAAAAGGCATAGTCTTCAGTGCAGCATAGGGTTTTGACATATGAGGGTATGATGTTACTGTGCAATGTATAGAGTGAGATTATGGTCTGGAATAGAGTATAGATCTAAAGTACATGTGTTCAGATGACAATCTTAGGGTGTTAGGTGTGAAGAATATATAAATAGGAATGAACGTATTAGAGGTTGATTGTGTAAAGAAAGGGGTAAATGAGAGAATAAATGAAAGTACAGTTGAGATGGTTTGGTCATGTTGAAAGATGAATGATAGTCGTTGGTTAAGCGGATGATGTATAGTGCGAGTGTGCTGGGAATCGACCGGCTGGGAGACTGAAGAAAAAGTGATCAGAGTCAGTAAGCGAAGCCTGGAGGAGAGAACATGTGGTTTTAGGAGAGGCGAGAGAAAGTGCAAAAAGAATTGAATGGCGGGGTTTGTGAGGATGTATCTTGACCACCTGGGAAGGGATGAACCTACATTGACGAAATGCCATAGTGAGTTTACAGTTTTTAGTTTCTTGTACAGGACCTACCATGGCCCACAGGGAAGCGGCTACACTTGGGTTGAATAATCAACTCCATGGGTAGGTCCTGGCTCATACTTATTTTAAATGTCGTAAAAGAAAATTTAAATAGTGAAATAAATATTCAGACAAAAAATAAATAAAAAGATGTCCTTACATTATATATAGTCCTAATGTTACATAAAAAATTAAATGTTGTTAAGAATATTTAGTTTTGGAGATAATAAGAGAGACGAGTAGAGAGAGAGTGTATAAAAGTGGCAGGATTCAGACAAGATATGGATAATCTTCTTTAGAAGGTTTATTGACCTTAGCAGTAGAAAATGACGACGCAAATGGTTACGTTGAGGGCAATCAATGAAGATATGGTGAACAGACTGCAAAATTTGCAAATGGGTGGGGAATCCCGTGATATGTAGTAGCTGCGAGTGATGCTGGTATGGCCAATGTGGAGGCGAGCAAGTATCACTTAGTACAAGCACTTCTGTAGGTGAGAGGAAGACCACTCACCATGTATCAGACTATTAACTTATAAGTTTCGCCCTTGTTGGATCACTCTCCAGCATACCCCAGTAGGACCGAAGCACTGTCGGAGAGCAGGATAATAATCAAGTGATGGGAGGGGACCTTATGTCGAATGAGCATCGGAGTAACCTAGAAGAGCTTCAGAAAGAGGCGGCGGCCATTCTGGCATCTCTATCCGAGATTTCATTGCCCATTACCCCTAAGTGAGAGCGTAATTTGTTTCTTGCAAGAGTGAAACAGCCGAAATTGTTGTACAGCGAATACCATTGTTTTTTAAGAATAGGGGGCTTTAAGCTCCTAAAGGGTGCTGAGCGTATCTCAATAAATGACAGAGTGGTCTTGGTTAAGGGATAAACATTCGAGTAGGGAAATCATTATAGCCAATAATTTTACAGTAAAAATGAAGCATGAGGCCGACCCACAAGGGGAGATATTGGGAGAGGTTGAGGTTCAGGAAACAGCAGAGGCACCCACACTGTCCAATGTTTTAGAGTCGTCAGTAAACAACTGGAGTAAATCCACCGTAACTGCAGAATGAGAGAAAGAATGATACCTATAACAAGCAACGAGTGTTTTTGGAGAGAGAGGTCAGACCAGGGAATAGCCACGGTGTATAGCCTTCATCATAAGATAATGGCAGCACCTTTTGCAAAGGGATGTTGAGAAAGTTAACTATGTTTTAAACTGTGATAGCAAATGGCCAGTAAGGAGGATTCTGAGTATCTCCGCAGATCCGTATTCAGAGCAGACGGTTATGGGGATTGAATAGCGGAATATAACTTGGCAATCATATTGTATTCCCTTTCTCGAAAAGATGATGGTATCACATCATGCAAACTTCAAAGTTCGAGCGGACGATTTCGAAGGTTCAGCGGAATACGGAATCACTCAATTATTGGATAGAATCTATCGTTAGTAGAGTTTGGGAGTCTACCCATTTATATCTACGCAGCATAGTCCAGCTTGACAAATTGCTCGATGTAGAAGACGTAAAAGGGACTTGCGGACAGCACCCCAAGATTTTGAGGCGTGATGACGTAATAGGTCAAGTCTACAAGATGACAAGTCATTGTCAGGAGTTTAATGTGCGTGCGTATGTTAGAGGTCATCTAGAAGGAGTCCTAGAAATTTGATTGTGAAGTTACTGACATGGCGAACCAAACATTTAGGTTCGACCGGAGAAGAAGCAGTTCTTCGATTTCCTTTTTTTCCTAAAAGTACTGCTGAGGTTTTGTGGAGTGAAAAGTGGAAGCGATTAAATTTGTGCATTGTAAAAAATATCTCAATAGCAAGTTGAAAGTTGCCGTTCTGAAAAATGCAGCCTGGCACCGAAATTATAACTCGAGGTTATAAACATATAGAGAGAAAAATTGACCGTCCTGGGATAGAAGTAACGATGACATCTGAATCGAAGAGCAGAATAGTTAATACACTTAGACACGCCCTGCGGAAAACAACTTCAATCAGAGTAAAGTGCGTGATTATAACAGAAGAGCAATGAACCGTAATGAAATCTATTTGAATAGGAGGCATTATAATAAAAAGACGAGTTGCCTCGGAACCTGACGAGTTGCTAGCAGTTAAGGATGAACCACCAAGTTCTCACCTTGTCATATAATGCTTTTTCGTAAGGTCAAAAAATACTAAGAAACATATCCCACCAGTTTGAGTAAGGCTTCCTGTATGTCATGGTCCCACTAAATATATATATATAGTATATATATATATATATATATATATTATATAATAATATAATATATATATATATTATATATATATAATATATAATTAATATATATATATTATATAGTTGACTAATTTCTTCCCCTGGCCCACCTCAATTGAGGGCAGCAATGCTTTAGGAAGCCTCCATGTGTGTTCATTCCAAGATCGGGAGGAGATATAGAGAAGTGGCGCGGGGGGCGCGTCGAGAGCGGAGCACCCAGAAGGAGTGCTCAGTTGTGTCCGGTGTAAATGGTACAGCTGTTGAGGTGGGGGGTAGTATTGTCAAGTTTGAATCTATATTAATTTATGAGATTTAGTTGGGACCTGATCTGCTCGGCGGAGGTCAAATTTGCCTTTCTGGACAGTGTATTCTTCTAAGGAGGAAATTTTTTGGGAGAGGAGGTTTAGTAAATTGTTTATTGGGGCGGTTTTTTAGGTACGTGTTAGTAAGTTGATGTGCTGGATGTTAACCATAGACCTATTGGATGGGGGCGAGATATGTTTGTAAATGTCATTAGAATTAGTGGTGAGGTTGGGGATTTTAATTGTGTCGGGGAGGTTGAGATATTTGGTGACATGGTGGGTTGGATTTAGGTTTTCTGATAGAATTGATCCCCACCATCTCCAGTGATTGGATATAGGAAGGATGTTAGTATCGTCATGTAAATGTTGAATGGGGGTTAGTTTTGGTGCATGCCAGTGATTAATTCTAAGCGGTTTTTTGGTGTGATGTTGTAATTTATTTGAGTCAATTTGCAGTGTGGGCACCATGCGGGGAAGCGTTAGTTTATATTTGTGCTAAGGAGCTGTTTGTATGTAGTGGATTCTCTACTTAGTAATCTTGGGCCGCAGTTATATATATATATATATATATATATATATATATTTATTATTTATTATATATATATCATACATATATATTATATATATACATATATATAAGTATATATAATTATATATTATATATTAATAGATATTATAATATAATATTACTATATATACTATATAGAGTTGTTCAAGTACAAGTACTCTGTACTTACTTAAGTACATTGGAAACTTTGCTATTGTAGTTTCTAAACCACTTACTGGTGACTTGTACTGAGCCTTTTGTACTTGTACTATTGCTTAGATACTTGCAAGAACTTTTGGCATTTTTAACTTGCCAGTATTTTTTTTTTTTTATCTTAATTTGCTTTGACTATTATTATTTTTTATAAATGTATTCTAACTAAATTTCCATTTATGAATGTAAGCTAGGTCATTATTCTATAAATATATTCTTTCCTTTCTTATCTTTTTTCACCATTTCCTCTTTGCCCCAAAGATTGGGAAGTGCTGTACAAAGCATCGGAAAAGAACAGCAGTAGGAGAAGAGAGAACATGACAAACGTCGAAAAAGAAAGCCCAGCCTTAACCGCCCCCTCTGTACATTAATTAGTGAAGCTCGTCACAGACAGAAAATCCACCTAGAGCATCACTGGACCGCTACGGACCCTCACGCTATGTTAAATCGTCAATAAGGTTATCCCCTGGCCCAGTGGGCCACAACTGCCCACATACAAAACCCCGCCATTTCTCTCCTATCATGCACTTTCTTGCTGCAAACTGCACATTTCTCTCACTTCAGACATTCGTCACCGACTCAATTCCACTTCTTCTTCGTCTCCCAGCCGGTCGGTTCCAAACAAACTCACCACCATTATACATCCGCTTAACAACCGGCTATCATTATCCTTTCCACATACCAAACCATCTTTACATCTTCATTTATTCTCTCATTACCCTTCTCCGTTCACACCACAGCAACTCTCTATAACCGTTTCATTCTCACTTTATATAATTCTTTTCACACGCGTAGCATTGCCTAAGATTATGTCCATCTGAACACATTTGAACTTTAGATCTCTATACCTTATTCCAGAACCATAGTCTCACTACCAATACAACTAACACAGGTAACAAACATACCCTCATGTAAGACTCCTAGCGCACTCAAGACTTAGTACCCCTCGCGATCCACCAACTATTTAATTCACAAACCTTCATGCCATTCACGAACTTTCCACTGACTACACTCTTGCATCATCGTCCCTTCGTCAAATCCAACACTTATCCCTAAACTTATTTAACTCAGACACTTGCCCAGCCTGCTCACCATCACATAACTTCATCACTGAGGACTGTCCTCACTCCAACCATAACCTTCACTCTAGTATTACGTTTACTTTCACAACCCCTCTTCTTTTACATACTCCTGCCAAATCTCTCTACAATCCTCTCAAACTTTCTTTCAGAATGTTCGCCCACACAGAAACCAAAATACATCCGCACATATAATAGCGTAGCACCCTTCCCACTCATCTCATTCTTCCATCTTATAACACACTAATCTGCCATCCCACCTCGAATTCTTTCAGAACTCCATCACATATACAAAATTAAATAACGCAAGGGAACATTAACAACAACCTGTCTCACTTTCGCTATTCATCATAAAACATCTTATGCCATTGGACACTTTATTCTTACAACACGTTCACTATAGTCATAACATTACTTTTGAATTTCCATTCAGAAGCCTACCACCAACACCACCTATCAACAACCTATCAAACGAACTTCTCTATTTACTCTGATCATTACGCCTGTTGTAATTCCATAAAACCTAAATAAATTATTCTTTTTCTCCCTCATTTTCTTCAATGTAAAAATTCTTCAATATAAATATTTGATCCCACACATCCTCTTACCACTCCTAAACAGCACCTTGTTCTTCCTAATCAGTCCCTCATCACTCGACGCACTCTTTCTTAATTCAATTATTTTCCCTACAACACTCATTAAACTTATTCCCTATAATTTCTACAGTTCCCTATTCTCCCTTATGCTTACATAAGAGTACTAATTACCCGCTCTCTCCAATCCCTTGAACTTAGCCCTCCATAAAAACGCTTTATTACAAAATCCAATCAATCAATCACCATCTCGCTCCACTATTGTCATGTTCACTAGAATTTCAGCAATATACCTGCAGATTATACCATTCTTCAACTTTCTCACTCTACCCATTACCTGCATCCTTACTAATAACCTCATCCCCAAAAATACCTATTCCTCATGTGCACATCAAAACCAACACAGCCAATCCAGATGAATCATCGATTACTGTTATATTTAAAAGATTTTCAAATGTTCTTTCCACACTCCCCTCACATCCATTTCAATCAGTTACAAATAAAGCACCATCCTATTCATTATCTAAGGCAGATTCCCCTTATTCTCATTCTTAACTTTTCGCGCTTCTTCAGATGAGCTTCCATTTTGCTGGTATTCCTCATCATCCTCCTTCCAAACTCTGTTCATTTACCTATTTTTTCCTACGTATGCCCCTTTTAGTATTCTTTTTTCTCTTTTATATAATTCCAAGCAATCTTTCTTTTGAAACTTCATCATTTGCTTTAGTACATTCAACCACGCTTCTTTTACCTTTAACCTCTTCCATCACCTCTTCATTCCACCATTCCTGTTACCATTCTTACTTCCTACTTTAGCCATCCACCACACTTCCTTTGCATACTAACAATTGCTTCTTCATGCCCCCAGATTTGTTCAGTATCAACTCGTACTTCTACCGATTTACTGCGAGCGCGCTTAGCATACTTATCTGCTTATTGTTATCTACTCTCATTCTTACTCACTCTCTCTTCTCCACTCTACCTATTAATTCTATTAATTCATATATATATCACATAACTCCGCTCAAACTATATTTTTCAGCATAACACTCAATATAAATGAATTCCTGATAATCCCATTTCCTAAACCCCATACTCTATCTGATCACGTATCCTCTATATTCCGACTAAATTCTTGTACCTTCTCTGATCATATTTAGACGATCTTCTCTCATTATCATACTCTGCACTGACATTTATCAACTTCCTTGTACTGTCGATTCATCTTATATAGGTAGCCCACTGCTTTACTTGACGATCATATCCCTTAAGTATTCCGCACTACTCTCCATCTGTCAATACTATCCTGTATGAAATCTAAATTATCTCTAAACTTCATACTTACTCTCTAATTAGATATATATACGTATATATATAAATATATACTATTATATATATATATATATATAATATATATATATATATATTATAATTAGTATTTATAATATATATAGTATAGTATAATCATCACTATCATCATCATCTCTCAAACACCTTTTTTTTCCCAAGACTGGGGGAGTAAGGTGCGTAACATGTACCAGATACAAAAAAGTAGTAGAAGAATTAACTAATAATGAAGAAAGCCCAGCCCTACCTCCCTTTTATACCTATTAGTGGAACTCGCCACAGAAAATCCACCCTAGACTTCACGAGACCGCGACGACCCTCATTATGGATGTCTCGCCAATGTGGTTCCCCCTGGCCCATGCCCTCAACCAAAACCTCACAAAATCCCTTGCCATTGACTCCTATTTGCACTTTTCTCGCCCACTGCTAAATCATATTTTCTCATCCAACATTTCAATTTTGTCTTGACTCAATCCATTTTTTTCATAGGTATTGTAGATCAGTTGAGAGGAATAACCCTGCCACTATACATCACTTAACCAATCCGATATAATTGCATATGTTTGAACCATGTTTTAACGTCCCCAAATTTAATGGGCTTATGTGTATTCTATCCTTCTTTCATTACGTTGGCTCTAAATACGTTCATCCTTCATTTTATCAATTCTTCTCACACCTAACTATCCCCTAAGATTGGTCCATCTGAACACATTGTACTTAGATCGTATACCTCTTATTTCCGGACCATAGTCTTTACTACATATAGTTAAACAGTAACAACTTACCATTACTTACCACGACATTAAGCGAGCATACAAGACTTAGTCCTTTACATTCCACAAGGATTTAATTGCAGCCGCCTCCTGTCCTGTCCAATTTACAATTACTTACTACATCTAGCATCACGCTCCCTTTCCGACTCTACACTCCACACACTACATCTCACCCTCCAGTCGACTTGTTCACTGCCCTCACCACTAGCATAATTCACCGACCCGAGAAATGTCGTACACTCGTATAACCAAACCTTACTCTTAATCTACGTTTACTTTCAAACCATTCTTTTACACACCCTCCAATCGTTTCTACCATAGTCCTCTCAAACCCTCTTCAGATTTCACTCACAAAACCAAATCATCTGTATATATATATATGATACTATATATATATATATATACTTAATATAACTAACGATTTACGTATAATATATATATATATATATATATATATGTATATATTATAGTTAAAGTTTTAGCATAGTATATATATATATATATATTATTATATTAAAATACTATATATATACTAATTATATATAATATCACGGATGAAAGTCGTTGATCTGTACTATCTGCACACTATATCATTGTGCGTCGGTCATGATCTCTATCTCGATCTCAGATAGCTCTTATAATATAGAGTCTTCGATTTACTGTTCGTGCACGTGGGCAGTCGATTTCCCAAACAAGTTGGAGTCGACGCATCGGGAGTCGATAAAAAAAAAAACTCCTTCCTTTACATAAATAAGGGTTTCAATTTTGTAAAAACCTTTTACACAAAAATTTGGAATAACTTAATTGAATAAATTGTTTATTATTAAAGATTGGATACTTTTTTTTTATTTATTGACATTGTTTGTTGCCAATTTAATTAAGTTGTTTATTTAGACGTACTTAGAACTGCAGTTATAAAATTACAAGGGTTTATCAAAACTGGATTATAAATAAAAATTGTATTGGCATTTGTCTATTATCATTTCACTATTATTCAACAAATAAATTAATATATTCAAAAAGAAGTTGCAACATGTTAAATTTTATTTTATTTATTTTATATTGTAAAGTATTACACGGCAATGTAGGGGGCTCGATCCGACCTGGAACACAGGGGTAACTATACCCCCTATAGGGAGGGCCTGGGCTAGGAAAGAGCGCCCCGCACATCGGAGGGGCGGGAAATTATACCTACCCGTGTTCCCGGCAAAGCCGAGAGACCCCGATCCAGCCATCGTGAGCGTAACCTTGGAAGTACAATATCGATGCTCTCGTAAAAAAAAAAAGCAAAAATTTAATCAGAAAGATTTGTAATGAATAACAAATGGTTATTAGCATTCCTGCAAGCGTAAATAGTTTTTATACCCTATTACTATAATTATTAACAACTTTTCATTTTGTTCTTATTCTGTTATTTTTTTTACCATTAACTTATCTAAACTTTTACCAGGATCCCAAAAATTTATTCCTTTTCGCTTAGCTATTGTAGTTTTTTTTTTTTTTTTTTAAGACATTCTTCCGCACTAAAATTGACCAGGTGTTCCAGCAATGTACATCCTGTATCCTGGCAGCTAGTTATCGGATTTTTTGCCCAGTTCATCACTCTTCCCGATGTAGTGATTTTAAACTGATTCAAAAAAGTATACGGACTAATATTACCATTACCTAATGCGCCATAAGATCCTCTAATATATTTAAATCGATTATATATATACTATATAAGTAAAGATATTATATTATATTATATAATATATTACTAATTATACTATACTATATTACATTAGGTAAGAATACCTATAACATTATAATATTTATACTAGTACTTATATATGTAGTACTATATTATAGTATAGTAATAAAATCTAAATATTTGAGTTGTCACTTATCTCAACTATGATTATACATATTTGTCTCTAAAAGGATATACGTTTGCTTCTAAAATCAATTTGCTATTTCGTCCATTTGTGAGTATAGATGTAACACTGCAAGAAACTGTAATAGACTTTATAATATTTCTTAATATTTCTGTGTTTTGTTTAATATCTTTTTTAATAAAATATTATTTCTTTTGTTGATCATAGTATATATACATTTACTCATTTAATAAAAGTGGTAATTTTAAATAAAATTTCATTATACTCTTAAAACATTCACAGATATGATATCCGCAAATTGCTTTTCACAAGTTAATCCTATTTTAATGAACTACAACTTAATTTTAAAAAATGAGTATTTAAATAAGCGGACTATTTATTCCTTTCTTTCTTTCATAGAACTATTACTGCATAATCTTATTCATACTCTCATTATGTAATTATTTACATTTAGCTCAAGAGTATTTGCAAAAAAATAGAGTAATCATATACGTAACATTATGAAATTGGCAAAAATTAGATCGTTTCAAAAATGTATCAACTCAGCTGAGCAACGAGAGACTGGTAGCCCAGCCGAGTGCA
>JABUQX010013706.1:0-15000 GCA_015478945.1 Trachelipus rathkii
AAACTTACCGTATCTAAATACTGGGATATCCGAGCGATTCTCGACCTCTCCGTCAACCCGAACGAACTGATGACGATTCCCATTCGTCGAACTAATTCGATCATGGTAGTGATAATATTTCTTCTGTTGTTGTTGCCGCACGGGTGCTTCGTCGAACAAACTCGGGAGGAGAGCGGGGTTTTCTTTAGGCGCCAACCGCGGAAAACAATGTAAATCCTGATCCGAAAAGTGTATTTTTTCCACCTCCTTCAAAATTAAATTATGGACTAAAGTATTTCACCGTTGGGTATTCTATCATTAAGAGATATAATATAAGTAGACTCGAGTAAATTTCATTTCGAGATTTAATTACACAAATTTTATATCCAGCGAATGAAAATAATATTAGATTATCTTAAAAATCAATTGGAGCAGTTTACCTTAGTTATTTTTATGGAGTTTCTAAAAGTAATATAAAATATAATTAAATTATTAATGTTTTTATTATAATTACAAAGATGTATTTTCAACCGTAGCGTTATGTTTTATATTTATATATATATTAATATATTTTAATAAATATTATATAATAATTATAATATAATATTATTAATTAATAAATATATTATATTAAATTATATATATATATATATATAATAATATAATATATATAATTATATAATATATATATATATAATATAATATAAATATATATATATATAGTATGTATTAATAAAAATATTAATGCCATAAACCTCGTAATCTATATACTAACTATATAAATATACTCTATACTTTTATTAAAAAAGAACTTATACATTCACTCTGGTATATGTTTAATATCATTTTATATCATTATCCACTCGATAGATCTGTCCTGATACTAAGCGACGTCTTGATATTTTCAGTTCAATTAAATGTTTTGTTTCTAATAACCGCCGATGATGATGGCTTGCGCTCTCTCTCGCTGCTCCTGATGGATCGTTCGAAATGACAGTTGGGTGGTGGCAGATATTCAGCAAGGAATCGATTTTACTTCGATCGCTAGATTCAGGAAGCCAACGACCTGCTGTGAGAAAATAAAAATGAGAAAAAATCAGTTACATTTCCTTCTAAAATAAATGATTGATGAAAATTACAATTTTTTTCAAAATATAATGGTACAGAAACGAGCGAATAATTCAATTTTTCCTACCCATTTCCTCCATAGGAAAAAGAAGAAGACGACTTTTCCTTTCCTTGTAAGGGAGCGGCGGTGCAAGATAATTTCTTTTCTTTAAGGGGAGAATGGTCTTTTCCTTTTTTTCTTTGAGAATATCGTTAGACGGATGCTGAGAGGATTTTTCTTTTTTTCTTCGTTTTGATCGACCTTTCTTTGCTAGTTTTTTAGAATTTTTACCCGATTTTTCCGAGGTTGCGACCACATCTTCCGTAAGTTCGAGAAGATTTTTTCCTTTAGGATTTCTATTTTTGCCCATATTTTCAACACTCTTAAGAAGACACGCTTCTTTTGCTTAGATATTTAAATCTTTTCGAGCTTATTATTTCTGTCGAGAATCACATTTCTTCTCTACTTTTCGTATTTATTTTTTCATAAATTATAATAAATTTTAAAAATTTCCGTAACATATGTACTCGATATATATAATATCAGTACGCAACCAAGATAATCATCGATCACTACTCATTCACTACTTACGAGCACGATTCAGAAGTTAAGTTTTGGTATATTACATTACGCAGGTTACAACAATTTCTTCGAGTTATTTGAGTATTTTGAAGATACATAATTTATCTTCAAGACTTACAACCTCACATATAATGATTAAATATTTAACGCGAATAGAGTATTCGATATCTTTAAACTAATTGAGGTTTTTACACATCATTTCCTGTCTACAACACGGTATGGTCAAGTAAATAATTGAATGTAATTATAGATAATTCTAGTCAGCCATGACCGTACTAATTTAATATTATATATAATTCCGCCGTCTGGGTGCTATCTTCAAATTCAGACCCTTAATTCTTTGCTGAGTTCGGCAAAGAGTCACATTCTCTAAATTTTAATTCATTATTTCCCCAACATAAACAACGATTGGTTCCTCCGCATATATTGTGTCAGCTTTAATATAATATAAACAAAAACACCTATTACCACCAAGATATCTATATTATGTTAAAAAGTATACAAACCCTGTTAGAAAATAATCAAAAATAATTACGCAAAAAAGGATCACAACGACGTCATCGGATAACTGTTGGCTGAAGTCTAGGCTGTTTACTCAGAGAATGCAACCACTATTAAAACCCAAGAAAATGCAAATTAATGATCGATACTTAGAGACATATCCTCTGGAGCGAGCGGATACGCACTCAGCTTATTGAGTGTATCTCCTCGTCCTAGGGTTATTTGCTAAAAAGATTTTGCTTACAATGTCTTTCGTATTATATTATTTTGTCTCCATGATTATCGTTTATTAGGAGTCGTCGTCCGCCATCTTTAATTCTATTCATTACGCTCTCTATTTAGTGTACGTTTTTCTACTCTAAATATGGCCGTGTCACTCTACCCCTAGTAATCCCTACCGACTGAGATGGTATATCTAGCGCAGAGCGAATAAGCGCCACTACAATAAATATTTATATAACTTTAATAGTAAGATCACAGTGCTTCCTCAATCAAAAGCGCTGAATCATTTATCAACCTGTTGATAGCGTCGTACTGATACGACCATCCAACTAGATACAGAACGTTCATCCTATGACTTAGGCGGAAGACGAGAGCAGCATCACTTCTGATAATCAGCACTTGAGTCGCTAGATCGTGTTATATAATACACTCTATATAATCCTTAGGGTAAATTGATCGTTTTAACGCGATTAAACATATAATTTCAAGAAAAATAAGATCGAAGGAGTCTAATCAAAAATTCATGTGTAAAATATATTGCAAAGAACTTGAGATTGAAAAAAAAAATATTATCAATCCCTTTTCCCTAAAAATTCGACAACTATTTTGTACACGATAGGATTTCTTACGTTTTTAGTTTACAACTAAATCAAAAGGAAGTTTAAATATAAATAATAATATTACAATGATATTATATATATATATAGATAAAGCAATACACCAATTTTAATTCTTATTAACAATTTTATAATTTACATAATATAAAAAATCTCAAAACAACGTAAAATTAATCCCGTTTTTATATCTTAGAAGTACGGATTTAACATATTTGGTGTGACATAGATTTTTATTATATCCACGAGCCTCTTAATTGACAAATATTTATCGAGAGGCTAGTGGAATCTTATTAATTATCTTCGAGCGATGATGATATAAATGACTATTTCTTTAATTTTTTATAGTATTTTATTATTTTATTTATATAAATATAATATTATATTTTAACGTATATATATAAAATATATTTTCTTAAACTCTTTATTTATAAATTTTATATCAATATATTTGTTGACTAATATTAACTATTTTATCTAATTGTAAGACTCGTCCAGCAATTACCCAAACTGTTTTTTCGTCGTAAAATTGATTAACTATAGTTTCCTTTACGTATCCTATTTAGGCTATCACTTACGCGATATTTACGTGGACGTAATTGCGTCATAAACTATTCTCAGTTCGTATTTATGAGGCATAATGGAGAGGCAGGTTGAGTTCGTCTGAATTTTAACGTTAAAACGTCCGTCACGTATATTCTTTTAAGGCATTATTATCTAATTAATTATATTAACCCCTTATTATCCTTATTTAATTACGTACCGACTCATGTTTCTTTTAGAGGATCCTCGATTGAATTTGAAGCACGCTTATTCGTTCAAGTGTACCTCAGCGTCACATCGAATTATTTATTCTATAGTTTCCGAGAGGTGGATTCCACATTCACGGTAACGAAGTTACGGTAAGTTCGAATAATAGATATTTAAAAACGAGCGCCGTCAAACGGTGTGAATAAAAGAAATAAATGTTACTCGAGATAATTTCTGGATGAAATGTTGAGAGTTTAAAAAGGAATTTAATATATATGAAATGTAGTCTATTTCACGAATGGACAAAATAATTACCGAATAAAAAAAACATTTATATTATAACTAAATAAATATAATTATATATTATTATTATCCTACCTGTTTTTTTTTAACATTAAAATAAAATAGCAATGAATATATTTACAGTTAATCATAACGAGAGAAAATAATTAAAGTAAATTGATTACAATTACTTTTTAGGTACTAATTCACTATCATTATATTTTTATTTACTCTTAACGATTTTACATAATCGGGAATTCGACGGACACCTCAAACGAGGAAGATAGAGATATAAACATTTTATATTTATGCGAATCAATATATTTTATTTATGCTGACTCATAAGATAAGTCACAACAATTTTCACGCAGCTGAGTCTCAAGTTTATATATACTGAGGTAGCCCTCAACGGACACTCTCGAATATTCGGTTCTCACCATTTTTTCTACATAATAAGTTAACTTGAAATATTTTATAGTTATACTTACTTTAATCTATAATATATATTATAATATATATAATATATTATATAATTATATATTTATGTACGCCTATCACAAATACTCCGTTTTACACATCATATTCAGATATAACGGCACGTCGAAAGGGATATTTCTATCTTAAGATAATTCAGCAAAATTAATATATCATTATGAGTACACTACGTCTTTCACGATATAATATCACGTATTACTAATATAAGATTTAAAAATTATTAATTACGTTATCGAGCGATAGAGGGTCATCTGAGGGGATATCTTATCACATCATTACGAGGCAGGATATCAGGCCGAAAGATATCCTACATTAGTTCCGATGGTTAATCTGATCGTTTTCGTTTTTTGAGGCGGCGAGTTTATAGTTAATAATATCATACACTATTATTCTACTTTCCCACTTCATAGCTGAGTGTTACGGTCAGTTTCAGAGATACTAAGTTATTCTTGAGCAGTTATCGCATTGAAAACGTTTTCCTTGCGTCTTTATTGCTACTAATTTTTATGGATATCTACTACTGCGCAGAGTAACGACATAAGCGGCGACTTACTGATTCGATAGCGCTATACGAGAGTATTTATCATTTATATTTATCTATCGTCTTATTTATTATACCCTCTACGCAACATACATTTCGAGGCGTCCCGAATTTATCTCCCGAGATCCGATATATAAAACAGACGAAACACTGAGTTATCATTCGCTCATAAGAGCTGAGCGATTTTATTTATTTAATCGTACTTCTCCAGTCTGACAAATTTATCGATAAAAAAAACACTTTCTTTTAAAAATAACATGTTTTACCTTTTCTCTGTTTTAGGGCTATTTATGGACGAAAAGAGTAATGACTAAATATTTTTATTCGCAAGAAGAGAAGTACCAATAGGTTAAATATATCGATCATAAAAATTAATGCGCGGGAGAAAAAGATAAATCTATAAAGATAATTTTGAATAAATCTCCGGTAATTTGAATGCGGTTGAACTTATAATAAAAATAAAAAACGTGAAATAGGTACACACGCAAGGAGTAAATATATACAATCTGACGATGCATTGAGAATGCTAATTAATTACACACAGAGAGGCTGGAGAAAAATTTATATATTATATAGCCGATATATGTCGCCGAGTTACATTTGGACCAACTATAACTATAACCTGCACCGTTAGGGGCGCACGAGCCTCCTTTCAGAGTATATCGGTATAAAACTCACTGAAAGGTTCTTTACCACGAATGCGTTACGACTCCTCTATAACAGAAGCTCGGAGACAATATCTCATTGGAGTATCTTTTAACGACTTGTACTAAGCTGTGGCGTCATCTGAATTTTAATCTCGTGTCTCCTGATGCGCTCTCTCTTCTATACATCAGGTATTCACTCCAAACAATGGTCGTTTCTTCGCGCTCTATATGTGTGGAGTGGAGATACAAACCACACTTGTATATTATTTCAGAGTCTACAATACACGTTATTGTCACTTGAGGCTATTCTGGTTATTCGACCTATTTCTTCTCTTCTTCTTCTCCACTATCTAGAAGTGCGTATTACGGATTGGTTGGGTATTCGCATTTGATTCAATGTATTTTAATTTAATTTTTATAATTTATAATCGTCATATATTTTTTATAAATTAAATAAATATATAATTATATATTCATATTTTATTTATTTTACATTATTGTAGTAACTCCTCACCACTCCAAACTCTCCTCTCTCACACCGCGGCCCTCGCCCTCACCTCATATTTTACCACTTATAAGTTTTATTTCTATTTTCACTTTCACTTTATTATCACTTTAATTTCACATTTTAATATTTAATTTATCATTTTATTCAACTTCACAGTATGTATTAATGTTTTTATCAGATAGATATACAGTCTTATAATTATTATAACATTCTTTCTCACTCCGTGTTTTTATATATTTTTACTAATTTTTTATTTTTATTTTATTTCTCTATTAATATTGTATATATTTTCTATACATTTCTGTATTGGGCTAATATTCATTCCGGAGTCAAAAATTCTTTTATTAACTCACCTCGATATCTGCTCCGTCTATCATTTCTGTTAGAACAAATTAGGTAGTCTGGTCTCGGATTCCAATAATTCGTGAGTTATATTTATGTCATTTCTCACTGGAATAAACTGTTCGATCAATGAAAAGATTCAGTTCTTAATACGATATGAGCTGATTGATCGACGCTTATCTAACGATTACAGTGATTTCTGCGCAACGGTTATATTATACTTCTAATAACTTATCCCATATTCGTCAGTAGTTAAGAGAGACACATAAGAAATACTAACGATTCGTTGCTGAGCGATATATACACTCACACACTTATCAGTTCTTGGTGATGCGTATAATAGTCTAATTAATTTTTCAATAAACACTATCTATATGTTACATAAGTTAATGGTAGAATAGGTCTCTTAAGATATCTGATATATAATTTTATTGTTCATATATTTTTTTATTTATTTCACCTCTGGTTGTCTTAGAAGATGGATTTGAAACTTGTAGAGTTACTCAGATTAACTGGTGTCCGAGAACTATGTAATCGCGAGAGATATATGATATGCGATCGTTCATCTCGATTGAATTATTGGTTCATCGCTTAGATATAAGTGCGCTTATTGTCGATTCATATTAAATATACAATTTAGCTGATGAAGAATGATCACGATCGCTTCTAATGAGACAAAGGAATGCGCTTAGCCAATCCAGTCGTAAATATTAATTACTCAAAAAGAAGAAAACTAAGTGCATTGCGATACGTTGACAGGAAAGAGGTGAGGGGCGGAGGCGCGATTAATAAAGTCGAGGAGGGAATTAGTTCGAAAGAATTATAAAAAGTGTCTGATTTCTCATTTTCATTATGGGGTATCGTTATCTCCAAAAATATGCACGAATAAGTTCCTTTTTTATATAAATAAATTTATTAATCTATAAATTATTAAAAAATTATTAAAGATTTATCTATATACGAATTTTATCTATATACGAATTTTATTCATTGAAATAATTTTATTAGTATGTTGAACTGATCGATGATGATAAATTTAAGATGAGGGAGGAATCTCCTTTCTTAATCGACGCAGTCGTAGCTCACTCTAAGTTTCTAATAAACCCGACTTTTAATTTATATAATTAAAGAAATACATTAAATTACTAACATGAATATATAATATAAAACTCAGTGATCCACATCTTATGATGGAAAGAATCATTATCTTCGTACTTTGCGACTTTATTATTCATCTTACGAAGATATAAATATTATTGCGAAAACAAGCAAAATTTGAAATTTATTGTTAAATATTTTTGAAAGGAATAAGGACGGTTTAAACCTACAGTATCTACTTCATGAGCAGCGTACCTCTTATTTATTAGTACACAATCAGAGTTCTAGGTAAATAAACTATCTTCTTCTTACATAATTTTACTGGAAATAGCAATTATCCTACTTTATTGGAGGTAACGTTTCAATAAGTTTATCTTATTATTCATTTTTCTATATTCTTCTTCACATTCAAGTATAATTAATAGAAGTAAAAACATATTTCAATTTTTATTTTATAATTGTTGAGAATGCGTACAGCACGAAATACTGCACCGTGGGAGTGACCTCAGATAAGTTGAGAAAATTTTCACTTTCATTAAGATCTCGGTTCGTTGGTCCTGAAGTCGCAACTTATCTGCATTACATCTCAAAACGGCATAGGTGACGTGAGTAGAAGAGTATCAATAAAACATTGACACAGACTAGACGGTTCTTAACACGAAATAAATACCCTAGCCCGATACACAAGTACATTAAGAAACTGTTATTCTTAACGAGTGAAAAGCAATAGAAAATCTGAAGAACAAAACTGCCGAATATCTAATTATGATACCTATCCTAACACATACACAAATATACAAATACAAAGGATTTAAATTGTCCTGGCGCACAAAAAAATACAACTTTTAGAGTTATCGAATATGAGACGCACGCCACAGAACTCCTCACGTCCCGTGTGTGCTCGGCGTCCACTCAACGACTTGAAACCAAGCTTTCAACTACTATAGGCCAGATAACCTATGTATAATTATAACTCACGTTACAGCTAACCAATCGAGCAACCAATGAAACGTTTGGTATATTCGACTACTCAGATACATAACGAATAAATTAGTATTGGTGTAGCCTGTATCTGAATAGTTATCAAAACGGATCAATTTATCAACGGAACCAAAAACTTACTAATGACAAACCATAATGTTCGCAACGTGCATGCTTTCTTTCCTCAGATGAGTGAGTTATTATATATAAACCACGAGATCTCTATCATAGAAAATCTAATCAATAGCCCGAGAGGTAGTATAGACAGATATATAAAAAATATAAGACTTCGTTATATATATACGTAGACTCTGCCTCCAGCTCTATCTGAGTACGCCTCCTCCTATCAGTTACACCGAACGCCTACCCTAAGTCGAAACGGATGAATGAATTTTATATTCGTTTTTACGTACGGCGTTAATTTCGAAAGTGATAACGATAAAGATAACGGACGCGAAAAGAGATTAGTTGCTGCGGTGGAAATGCTCGTAGATTGTCGGTGAGCTGTGGAGCGTTGATGATCAATTGAGTCTCCACAGATAAATTCCGTGCAGGAAGAAGATTAAAGTAGAGGTTTACCAGAGACAAATTTAGTCACGATCCGCCCTCATACACGAGAAACGGAGCTACTCGGAGAATGGTTCGAAAGACTCTTATAAGGATCTCTACGCAGCACGTTCCGAGCGATCGAAGCCATATATAACTCACCGGGCAGAAGAGATAGCGGAAAGACTGCTCTCTTGGGCATAAAAACACGGAAGGCGCAACAGTGGTAAAGAGAGAGGTTGGTACACATGCCGCGAGAGGACTCTTAATTAACTCCCCAGAGTAAATGCAAACACCCATGCCTCGTCGAGTATGATATGTACATTAATAGAAGAGAGAGTTAGCGGTCGACCAAAATCGACAGACAAGTTCATGCGTTGCCCCAAAGAGAATTGATAGAGCGCATAGTATTTGACAGAGAGTAGGCGTGCGACAAGATCTATGTCTTCACCTCAAGATAGTGAGTGAGTGTGTTGCGACCTAAACCAGACGCAACGCTCTCTAAACGTACATAACTTCAGAATGGCACCACATCGGCGATCTGAACTGCGCTGCCACCCCCCTAGTCAGAGGGCGAGATTATCTTCCCAATCATAGAGAGGCCGGATAAGATCCGACGCCTATATAAACTAGCATCAGTTATCGGGCGAGACGCAGAAATATTAACGTTATTCACCACACATTTTGTCAACTTCGGTCTAATTACGTCTTTTTGATATCGAGGAAGCGTATCCGCCAGTCGTCTACTTTGGGAGGCTCCGAGCCAACTGACAGACAACGCCTCAGATTCGTAAGAGCAGACCAGAGGGTTCTTCGCCAAAGTACCACATTTCTGGTTTAAAGTTACGCGAGTTGAAGTAGATTTCGATCCGAGCGACAAAACGTCGTCATCGGATTGCGGGTATCATAGAGAGAGTTATGAGAGTCTATTATTAGAAAGGTCGTGTACGAAGAAAAAGAAAACAGAATTCTATAGTGGAATTTCAGATAGACTCCTTCAGGAGGAGAGAATGTGGTATGACATTCTTGAGAGGACAGGCATGTTAGTGGGAGCTAATCAAACGAGAGTCTCGAAGAATTCAACAAAAGAATATCCGCGAGCCGAGGAAACACTGCAACGTTGAGTCGAAGAGATAACACCGACGAGGTAAAATTGCCCCTCACAATTGCGCACAAAAAACATCGAATAGGAAAAGCTGCATGACACTATCGAGACTTCACACTCACACTATCATGCTAATAAATGATTACTGCAGATCTGACAAGGCATATTAGGGAAGACAGAACCGAGACGGACGAGGAGCAGATCCCAGCTCATTAGAAGAGTGGAATCGAGAGAGATAACAAACACCAGTACACCGCGACACCGATCAGTTACCTGGCATCGAGACGATCAAGAGAAACAATAAAGCGTAGCAGCAGGCAAGCAGACAAGCACAGTCAAACACACTCAGCAGCCAGAACGCATGCATATCCAATTCAAGACAGCAAGCAGCAAAGCGACAGGACAGACAGCATCATGCACGCATAGCAGCGCTAGCACCACAGCAGGCAGATTAGCGCGTCCGACAGAGTGCCGCAACCACATATACCTCCGTCTTTCGCGTGACACGTATTCACGGCTGCAGTAATGCGTTCCGAAACATTTTACGACAATTCAAAATTACTGCATTCACGAACCATTAACCGTTATCTTTCTATCTTCACCTTCGAAATAGTGAGTAAAAAATATATGGAAATTACAATTAATATCAACTAAATCCGTATGTTGAGGAGCAAAAAAAGGCATTTTAATAAATACAACCCAGATACTTTAAACGAATAATAAGTGTAAGCAGCTTCTCAAATGCGATACTAAATTTAAAGATACTGAGTCCGCGCTATCGCTAACGCTTATTCACAAACTTCTGCGATCGAGCAGGCCGAAAACAACGATTCGCACGCCGCCGAGGCGCACTTCCGACCACACGAGTGACAACGCACACCTAAAGGGACTTAAAAGCAGTCGAAGATTCACACATAGAAAGCTATTCAGAAAGCCGCTCTCGAACTTACTCCATAGTCTCAAACAGCTCACATTACATCTCCAATTTTTATGTTGGCATTAACCAGCATTTTGTCAGATGGTTCTGTTCTTTTTGGTTCTAACTTTTATTCTTTGTTAAATAATTATAATTAGACTTATTTAGATAGTTAAGCGTTACTATAAGATGTTTTTCACACTTATATTTCAATGCATGATGGTATTCGCTAACACGTCACGGGGTACGGCAACACCTTATACAAATATATCTGTTTCATTGTTTAGTGGTGTATTCAGCAGGAGAGTATCTTTTATCACCTGATACTAAAGTTAGTTGCTATATACATATCCCGCTAAGTAGACTAACTCTCCTATCGTTTGTATCTATAAAAAGTTCGAGTAGCAGATCAATATTGGCCTGAGAATTGCCACCGAGTAAGAAAAGAGGTGATTCGGTGCACTGTACTCCACTTAATCCGCGAGAGAAGACATAGGTTGTGGTTCCACCGCGGAGGCCTATGCGGACGACAAAACGTTCGTTGCGGAGCAGGTAATTGTTGTAACATCTTCGTCCGTTATATATCTATATATCCGATTATTGGCACAGTTTACGTTCGATTGAAGATAGTTCGTCCCATGAATCTCACGCCTCGATTATGATATTATACAAATCTAGAGAAATGGGTGTTTTTGTATAACACTGTCACTTATACTGAAGGGTTGGAGTATATCTTGTGAGAAATCCTTTTTAGAATAGAAATTTCCAGAAGAACTGTATCATGACATGACACTCTCGAATTATTCGATATCCTGCGACGAGCCTAGTGTCGCGTATTTTCTAGCTAGCAAACTATTGTTGTCTTTCACAAATCTTTGTCCGGCACAACTACGTCTGTGCGTGATATATCGGTGGGTGCTAATGGCCACATACTCGCGAAGATTAATCATCGAAAGTACACGATCTTTGACACATGAAACGACGCTTCAAATTATGTATGATAAAAATAACATAATAGATGATATGGATGCATATATCCTCATGAGAGCTATCGAGGAAGTTCGAGAGGTTTACATCTTGATTACGATGTGTGTCGAGTAAAATCAGAAAGTATTTAATTAGTTAGGATGCGAGAAAAAAAGAATATATTATTGTATCATCCCTCCATGGTCGTTAAAGCCTATGTATACGTTTTGCGGATGATGGTAATTCTAGGCTGAGGATAATATATCTTGTGAGAGTTAAACACTTGTAACGATGACCATGAAGAGAATATGTAGACAACTTTTAACAACCGAGACACTATTACCAAAAAGATCTACATCAATGAAGAGATAATTAATGATCTGCCACGAAATTTCCAAAAATATTATAAGAACGGTCTGATAATATCGAGACTCAAATTCTGTAAGAGGATGACTTGAGTTATTATAGAATTATATTGAGAGATGCTGCCTCATGACATCAATTATGGCAAATTTATATTAAGTATTATTGAAATTGAGTACAATTTTCGTGACTCCGAGTGTATACCAAAAAAAACATTGTCAGCGCGTATATATATCTTTTTATAATTCTAGCTGTTGCTATTCTTTGTTGTGCTCATTAGGTTATCATAGTAGAGAAAAGATTTTTTTTCAAAACTGATGAAATTACACTTATATAAATATATACTTATATTTCTTCTACAATCAAGCCTGCAACTCTCGCTCGAGAATAAAAATATCATAACAAAGGAAATCAAGAGACACATCTGACACAAACAAAAAACTTATTTTAATTATACTCGTTTTACCCGAGTAGTGTAACATCATTTCCATCTAGAAATATTTTTTTGATAATTTAATTCATTCATATTATTTGTACAAGACATATAAATTATTTTATTTTAATCATCTGAGAGTCGATTCATTAAGATAATACAATAAACTATAATAACAAAAATACTTAACGTGTACGACGAGCCGACTGAGAGTAAACATTAATCGAGATAATTAGTTTCACAGACTACACGTCGCCTGGAGTATCTCTCGATAGTTCGACTAGACCTTTCTTGATTTGAATAATTCTTCGTATTTAAATCTTCTCTCTCTCTCTCTTCTCTCTCTATTTATTCTCGGATTCTTGCATCGAGGACGTCGAGAGAAAAGCGAAACACTTGGAGAAAAAAAGAATGGTCTTGTCGAAATTTAGAGAAAGTTTATCGCGCGAAGAAATGCTCGGATTCCTTTTCAAAGAACGATCACTTTTACACCGGAGGGAAGCCATGTTGCACTTTAAATTTTATTTTTTGTACTTTAAACTCGCGATCGAGGTGATAACGGACGAACTCGTTCGACACGCTTCGGAGAAAAAAATTCAGGATATCCGAAAGTATCTGAATACCATTCAACTGCAGAGTCACTTCGTTTGTTGCCTGGCTAAATGGCTTTTAAACGAATATTACGTAAGGTTTCCCTATAACGATATCGATTTCTTGGAGAAATCTCGCGAAGAGGCCGAGCGCTACATGATCTTCGCGCGAGTTGCATTCGCGAGGATAAGGCCGCTCGTGCTAGACGCGAGGGGCGTCACCGACGACGAGAGCGGCGGCGGCGTTTTTGAAAGAGTAAATACCGAAATCTTACCTTTATTAGGCGAGCGAGGCGTCTTCAATCGCGACGAGGACGACGACCATACAAACTATTCGGCGACAGAAGTTTTAGCGGCTAAAACGTACTTGAAGGAGCGTATTTACGAACACGATATTTATTTTAAAAATGAACCTTCGCAACAGCAGAGGTCGTCGCGACGGCGAAAAAAATCGGGAAAGGACGATGATTCTTTTCTCGGCGCGTTTTACGAAACGGAGCTGCCAACGGGGGAGGAAGAGGAAGAGGAAGAGGAAGAGAAAGAAGAGCGCGGAGGGGAGATTTATTATTTAGTTCGAACGAATAATCCCCTATTGAATAACAAGGACTCGCCCGATAATTATTCGTCCCCTTTATTCAAAATGTTTATCGGAAGCGTAGACGAACGAGAAAATGCGGGATTAGAGGCAGAGCTGACGAAGCCCTTCTGCGAGAATAACGACGAAATTTATAGATCCGATCTAACAGTTCACACTTCTATTAATATTCGTGTCAGCGAGAATCATGTTATTTATCGAATTTTGAGCGTATAAATTAATTATTATAATACAAATATTATTATTTGAAAAAGAAGCGTTACATAAAAACTAGGCTGACGCGATAAACGGCTGAGTTAAGGAGACATTACAGTAGATTTATCTTAAAGATAACCTAGAATAGAAAATAATTAAAACATTTTATATATTTCACGTATCATTTAAGAAGTTTTTATCCTCAGAAAGCGTGAGAATAAAGTCGAAAACGGTATTAGTTGAGAAAGGTAAAATAGAAAAGCGCTGAGCAGAAAATTCTATCGAAGAGTGATCACTTCCGAACATTTACTAACGGTCGGTGGTCTGGCCAGTCCACCAAATCGATTGTCGTTAAACGATAGCCACTGATCGGCTTCGTTGCCATAACACAATTTTCTCACTATTGAGCGACCCAGGTAGACACGAAACTTCCTCTGACACACACACTACAACTCCAAGAGTGAGTGGAGAAACCCCAAAAGAAAGCGGGAGCTTATCAAGGACTATCACGGCGTATTGGCACACCATACCGGAAATGAAAAGCTTTTGTATATGCCTATAGCCGAGCGTCCTCTTACTACAACTATCTCCCTACTTCGAGCCTCAAAGGGAGAACAAATCAATATTCAAATATTATGTGT
>JABUQX010013707.1:0-2500 GCA_015478945.1 Trachelipus rathkii
GTTGTACTTCGTTCAGTCAATTTGGTGTTTAACGTTTTCGCATTTTCTTAGGTAAACGCTTTCGCGTTTTTCATTTTGCCCTTCATATATATATATATATATATATATATATATATATATAACATACTCTGCCATATATATATATAATATATACATATATATCTATATGTATATAACATATATATATATATATATATATATATATATACCATATATATATGAAGAAGAGAGAGAAGAGAGAGAGAGAGAGAGAGAGAGAGAGAGAGAGAGAGAGAGAGAGAGAGAGAGAGAGAGAGAGAGAGAGAGAGAGAGAGAGAGAGAGAGAGAGAGAGAGAGAGAGTTTTGTAAATACTTTGCTGAATAAAATGAAAATATGAAAAATGAAACAATAAAATAAAAATAGAAATAATGAAACATATTTCGGAAGAATAATGATGTTCAATTTATTTACTGCTTATAAATCCGATTTAAATGCTTATTTGTACAAAAAAAAAAATTAAAAACCTTGAAAACATGTGAAAAATGTAAAATATAAGAATAGTTGGAATAATATTTATCAAATGATTAAATAATTCGAATAATTGACTTGAAAATAAGTTTGAAAAAAATAAGTTCAAAGGCTTGAAGAAAATACAAAACAATTAACAAATTAAAAAACAAAATTCGTTTAATATTTTAATAAAAATTAAAATGATAATTTCAAACGAAACGTTGCGAATGCAATTTTATTCAAACTCTATTTTTTTATTCCTTTTTATTTTTTATTTTTATTTTATTCTTTTGCAACGAGAAACCTTTCAAAATAATTAAAAGTTTGGTCAATAATTTTTTTTTTTTATTTCTAACAAAAGGAAAGTTTTAAGTACTCATTTGATCTTTATAGGGCCATAAAATATTACGATTTTGAATATATATATATATATATATATATATATATATATATATATATATATATATATATATATATATATATATATATAATAAATAAACTCTTTATATATATATATATATATATATATATATATATATATATATATATATATATATATATATATATATATATATGGCTCATGTCCACTATCTGTCCAATGAAGATGAAGTCAATTATTTTTTATAGTTACGTTATCGAACAAAATGTAGAATAACTCGCATGCTACAACTAACTATTTTTGTATATATTTTTATAAATTGTTGTTTTGTTGTTCATTGAAATGATGGAAGTGTATATAGAATTATATAATAATATAAGTTTGGTTATGTTAAGTAAGGTTGTTACGTTAAGTAAGGTTATTTTAAGTTACGTTAGAAGCATTGATTTAAACTTTTTTTAATATTTTTAAAGGTGTGAAGCTCTTTTATTACAATACAGATTTATTTTAACTAAATACAGCTTTATTTTGATTTTTGTCAAATGTGTTCGGATTCATGCAATGGATAGCGATATGGATATGGACAGGGATAAAGACATGATCCATATATATATATATATATATATATATATATATATATATATATATATATATATATATATATATATATATATATATATATATATATATATATATATATATATATAGGCATTTCATGTCGTTTTTGGTACGTTTTCTCTGACTCATACAAAATTTGGTTCATGTCAATAAATCTTACGTTTTTCTCTGACTCATAAAATTTTAGGTTTAACTTTTACATTTAGTTTTAATTTTTAAAATCTATGATAAAAAAAAATTTCATTTATTTTAAAAAAGGTGAAGCATTATATTTTTAAAATAACGTTCCTTTTAAATAAAGTGTAATTTAATATATATATATATATATATATATATATATATATATATATATATATATATATATATATATATATATATATATATATATATATATATATATATATATATATATATATATATATATATATATATATATATATATATATATATATATATATTCTCTGACAAAATTATGCATCACTTGCATTTATGGCAAAATGACACTTCAAAGTGGTTGAACGTTCTGTTGTTACATACTGTAGAATTATTTAACTTCCGAAGTTTGTAACAGTATTTATTATTTTATCTTGTAATTAAATTATTTTTTATTAGATATTTATTAGGTTTAATAAAATTTAAAACAATACCATAGGGTAGATGCACGGCAGGCCGGCGTGCATGCATGGCAGACCGCTCGCTGAAGCGGTCGCTCCAAATATGCGCTGCGCGCGAGCGGTGCCGTGTAACATCTTACTCGCGCGCAGCGCGAGTAAGCTGTATATATCAGAGAGAGAGAGATAATTTTATCGTAATAAATCTTAATTGACAAAATAAAATTGTTCAAAAAAAAATTTAAAAAATCTTAATTGTCTAAGTTAAATTGTTGAAAAAAAATTTAAAATAAAAAAAAAGTAAAAAAGTAAAGAACTAAAAATTTATTGAACTTCACCAAATACAAATTGAATAATTTATTTTCTCTTTTATTTGGTAAATTTTACTTTCATTATAATAAA
>JABUQX010013707.1:17500-52500 GCA_015478945.1 Trachelipus rathkii
GTTTGTAGGAGATGGATTGGGTCGATGCCTCTGGAGACCAGCTGTTCTTGGTACTGTTATTTCGATATTTATATGATCTGCCATTCTCATCGGAGATTCGAACATTTCGTGAAACTCTGAATCAGCATTTTCATTTAAAGATAAATAGTTTTTCTTGTAGTGTTTACTTGTTCAATTAAACTACATGGGCTGATGTTCTTGGTTTGAAGGTATTTTGAATGATTTTGGGTCAATCCCAACAATTTTTGAAGATACAAACAAACAGAGCTGGAATGAATGATGGCGTTTCTATGTTATCTAAAATTTAAAATGCTCTTTTTTGAATGTTCCCCTGGCAATTGAAACAACGTGCTTCAGAATTGGTAATATTGATATAAGCATTTCTTTAAAAAGTTGCACAGCTTCATGCCTACCGCACCATCTTGTTTCAAAGAGCATTTTCATTCTTGTATTCTCAAAAACTTGTTTCAATTCTTTAATCATTTTGCTCTAAAACAGAAGTCCGCTTTTCATTGGCTTGACAAATTGTGAATATCTCTAATATTACACCAATCACATTTCTTACAGCATGAACTCTAAATGTATCAGAGATGCACAAATTTAAGCAACGGCTTACACAGCGAATGTAAATTGTTTTGGGAAAGCATTTCTCTAAAATAGCTTTTACACTCCTGAATTCATCTCATGGACGAGGCTCCATAATAGCCCTGGTCCCTCAGATTGGCTAAATCGAGCAGAGCTCCATAAACTTTTCCTGTAGGACTCTCGCAAAGCCTTGAGCAGTGACGTCGTGAACAGACACAACGGAAAGAAAGTTATCTGTTATAGTGAATGACTTGGTTTTTTAATTATATCTGAGGTACAATGAAAACTATTCCACTTGTAATATATATGTTGTTTCGTAGGCTAAAGCTGTGCAGAAAGAGCTCTAAAGCACTTGTTCTGCACTTTTTTTAATAATACATCCAAAGGAATTAATTAATGCATTCTGAATTCTTGGGCTTGTGTACATCAAGTTCCTTGCATTACGCTTCAATTGTTCCCTGAGTAGTAGGTCACCCGCATTTGCCCGATACCCTAAAAGGCTACGAAAATTGCCGTCGTTTTGGACAGGTGTTATGAGGGATTTGCGCCCTGAATCAGAATATCCTCGTAATGGAATGATTTGTATGTCACATAGTCTCACTGTCTCCACATCATTCCATTTATTCTTAATCCTATTTTCTTTCAATTTCTTTCTTCCTCCATCTAGTCCGTTGATTGGATGTTTTTTTTTTTTTTTAACAGCGATGTCCAAAAAGATTTCTTTCAATGAGAACTGCATTCTTGTGGTACCTACAAGACTGATTGTTCCTAGATTAATCTTAATGCTTTTTAAAATGTAAAAGGGTTTTGATAAGAAGAGGAAAAGTTTTTTATGCAACCCTTGACAGCATCTCTCTCATCTCGATAAAAATACACAACTTTTACAATACAGTCCATTATTTGTCTTGGAGTACGCAAGTCATTTATAATACACTAATAGAAAACTCATTTTTTAACATTTACTCATCTTTTGTTACCATTTACCACATTTTACCAATTTCAATAAGGCCATATAAGGGGCTTACTTTTCTTTCGGTTTGATCGTCAATGTCAGTCTTGTCACTGGATGATTCTGTAAATCAGAAATCAGAGCACATCCAAAGTGTCAGAAGGTTGACTAAAGGAAGTTGATGGATCGTCTGCACTCTGAAAGCTATCACTTGAACTGTCTAACTCTAATGCAATTGAATGTCCAATTAATTTTTCAGACGATCTTAAAAATGTCATAAACGTGGAACTTTTCTAAGCAATTTTTTTCTTGCCTCTTTCTCATTTTTCTCAATACTGCTTCACAAAGTCTCTATTCTTATCCATTGACATGTAGGATTAGGAAACGTAATATAACCTTTAAAAAGAGAGATTTGTGCCTAAAGTACTGCTGCACTGCCTGCACAGAAACAATTCGAAAATAAAACACCTCCAAACTGACTGCAGATGTTGGCTCTTGGCATCTTCTCCTGTTTCTAGATTCTAAATATTGCTATTTTCGGTTCTTTACCCGAAATTCATTACATTGAACAAACAAAAATTTTAATTAAAAATTTTTTTTTTTTTTTTTTTAAAATTAGGATTTTCAAATTTGATACCAATAAATAAAACCTAAAGAATGGCTTATATATATATATATATATATTTTATATATTATTATATATATATATATATATATATATATATATATATATATATAGATATATTATATATTTTATATTTATATATATATATATATATATATATATATATATATTAATATATATTGGGGAGGCGTCAAATTGTTACATTTAAGCTGAGCATCCGTTTTATGGGAACATTGTCCCCCACGAAAAAAAAAATTTTTGACAGTTGTTTTTTTTGTAAAATTGCCACCCCTTCCCGGGGGTAGTGTATATATATATATTATATATATATATATATATATATATTATTATATATATATATTATTATATTAATATATATATATATGTATTATAATATATATATATATATATATATATAATAAAATATATTATATATATATATATATATATATATATATATAGAGGGAGAGTAAACGCATACTCGAAGCGATGAAAATTACCTTCCATTTTCAATGGTGCGTCAGAGTGCTATAGTAAAACCATGTTGATCGATCTCTCCTCCATAGGCCAACAAGTCAACTCAGGACAGCAAGCCAGCGTATATACAATGATTAAGTACACACCCCACTTCCTAGATAACACCTACAGACATCCGCTACTACTCATATCCCTGTGTGCGGGGGAGTAAAGAATTTCCCACATCGTATGTCCTGCGTGTCGTAGAAGTTCGACTAAGGGGCGGTGGTAAGTTGGGTTGGCTGCCCACTACCACCTATCTCTTTGCTAGGAATGCTGATTGCATGCCTCGGAGATGGTCGTGATCGCCGTAACGACCTTCCTAATTTCGGGCGAAATTGTATGAATCGAAGTGTGTACATGGAATGTCAGAGGAATACAAATTTGAGGAGAAGAGGAGAGGGTGATGGGGATGTATTTAAAAGGGCAAATTTGATTTGCTCGCTGTGACTGAAACAAGATGAAAGGAAAAGGTGAAACTTGAGTGTGTGGTGTGAAATGTGTGCCGTGCTGGTGTGGAAGAGAATGAGAGAGGGAAGAAGGGTTGCATTTTGATGAGATGACCTGTGGTACAAAGCTATGGAAGACTTTGTGTGTGTGAGTCCTAGAATTCCAATGGTTAATTTGAAGTTTGAAAGGTCAAGGGTATGTGTGGTTGTGACGATGGTCCAATTGAGGGAAACGTTGAAGAGAGTACGATTTTTTGGGATAATCTGAATGATGTTCTGAATAGGGTGAGTAGGAGCAGATTGATTTGATAGTGTTGGGGGACTGAATGGTTGGAAGGTGATAAAAGGGATGGTATAACAGGTGGTTTTGGGTGGCGGGAGAAAAATGAGAATGGTAGGAGGTGATTGAATTTCAGTGAAGAGAGAGGTATGTGTGTAAGTAATACTTTCTGTAAACACAAGATATCCATAAGTATACTAGAGTGGTGTAGGTAAGATGGTATCGAGTGAAAAGTATGTATGATTTTTTGTGTTGGTGAAGAAGGGAGATGTTGAGTATGTTGTTGGATGTTAAATCAGTGAGGCGGGTTTAGAATGGGATTATCGGATCATGTAAAATTACTATGTAAATTTAAGTTAGTGGGGGGCTTGGATTGGGAGGAAGGTGATACGAAAGGAAGTAGGAAAATTATGAGTGAGAAGTTAAGTGAGCAAGAATAATAAGGATAAGTTGTAAGAGCGCTCGCTAGTAAATCGGTGAATGTGAACAAGTTGATACTGGAACAAATCTGGGGCAAATGAAGGAAGCAATTATAGTAGTGCAAGGAAGTTGTGGATGTGCTAAAGTAGGCAGTAAGAATGTTAACAGTGAATGGTGGAATGAAAGGTGATGAAAGCGGTTAAAGGTAAAAAAGAAGCGGGGTTGAATGTACTAAAAGCAAATGAATGAAGTTTCAAAGAAAGATTGCTTGGAATTAATATAAGGAGCGAACAAGGAAATATTAAAAAGGTGTATGACGTAGGAGAAAACAAGAGGTAAATCAACAGCTTGAAAGGAGGATGAATGAAGACTTACAAGGGAATGGAAGCTCTTTCTGGAAGGAAGCGCGAAAGTTAAAGAATGAGAATAAGGGGAATCTGCTTAGAATAATGAATAGGGATGGTGCTTTGTACTGATGAAATGGATGTGAGGCGAGTGTGGAAAGAACACTTCGAAATCTGCACAATATTAACAGTAATGATGAGGTGTTAGTGAATGTATGTGGTTTTGATGGTGCAAGAAGGAACAGGTATTTTTGGGATGAGGTAATTAGTAGGAGGAGGTAATGGGTAGGGTGAGAAGTTGAAGAATGGGTAATCTGCAGGTAAGGAATTACTAGTGACATGATCAAGAGCGGAGGCGAGATGGTGATTTGATTGGATTGGAAGTTGTGTAATAAAGCGTTTATGGAGGGTAAGTTTCCACAGGATTGGAGGAGAGCGGTAATAGTACCACTTATATAAGGGTAAGGGAGAAAGGGAACTGTAGAAATTTAGGGAATAAGTTTATTGAGTGTCGTAGGGAAGGTTAATATGCTGGTATTTTGGTCGAACGAGTGGTCAAGTGACTGAGGGACTGATTGTGAAGAACAGGTGCGTTTATGGAGTGGTAGAGGATGTGTGAGATTAAAGTTTTACATTGAAACAATGATTGAGGAAAATGAGGGAGAAGAAAATATAATTATATTTAGGTTTAATGGATTTACACAGGCGTATGATAGAGTTATAGGGAAGCTTATGGAGGTAATTAGTGATATATTTTTGCTTGGTGTAAGGCTTCTGATGGAATCAAAAGTATGTATGACGATAGTGGAAGAATGGTGTAAGAATAAATGGTGTTATGGTGATTGGTTTAGGATTAATGTGGAGTGAGACAGGGTTGTGTTATGTCTCCTTGGTTATTCCATTTGGTATAATGGATGGGGTTATGAAAGAATTCGAGGTGGGGATGGCAGGAAATGGTGTTAGAATGATGGAGAATGGAGATGCGTGGAGGGTGCCCTACCTATTATTATGCGGATGATTTGGTTCTGTGTGGCGAATCTGAAGAGAGTTTGAAGACTGGTAGAATAGAGAGACTTTGGCAGGGTATGTAAAGGAGGGGTTTGAAAGTAACGTAGATAAGAGTATGGTTGTGAGTGGGACAGTCCTCAGTGTGAAGTTATGTTAGATGGTGAGCAGCTGGAGCAAGTGTCTGAGTTTAAATTATTTAGGGTATGTGTTTGGATGAGAAGGGAACGGATGAATGCAGAGTGTAGTAGGAATTTGTGAATGGCAGAAAGTTGCTTGGTGCAATTAAAATGTTGGTGAATGTAAAGGGACATAAGTCTTGAGTGGCGCTAGGGTCTACATGAGGGTATGTTGTTACCTGTGTTATTGTATGGTAGTGAGACTATGGTCTGGAATAAGAAATATAGATCTAAAGTTCAATGTGTTCAGCATGGACATCTTAGGGGCAATGCTAGGTTGTGAGAAAGAATAAATAAAATTGAGGAAGTGAAGCGTATTAGAGAGTTGTGTGGTGTGAAGAAAGGGGTAAATGAGAGAATAAATGAAATTATGCTTGAAATGGTTTGGTCACGTGGAAAGGATGATGATAGTGTTGGTTAAGCGGATGTTAATAGTGGATGTGTTTGGGAACCAGACGGCTGGGAGATGAAGAGAAAGCTGGAATTGGAGTTGGTGAAGGAATGTCTGAAAGGAGAGAATGTGAGTTTGGCAGAGGCGGAATAAAGGTGCATGATAGGAGCGAATGGCGGGGTTTGTATGGGGGCATGTTGTGGCCCACCTGGCCAAGGGATGACCCTTACATTTGACGATTACCATAGTGAGGGTCGTGCGGTCCATGAAGCTTTAGGTGGATTTTTCTGTCTGTGACGAGCTTTCACGTAATAATGGTACAGAGGGGGCGGTAAGGCCTGGGCTTTCTTTTCGAACATTTGTCATATTTCTTCTACTATTTTTCTCTTTCCGATGCTTGTTATGCACCTTACTCCCAATTGGGGAAATAAGGTTAGGTGAAGAGAAGATATATATATATATATATATATATATATATATAATAATATATTATATATTTCAATTTATGTTTTCTATTATATTCCGCATTATATATATATATATATATATATATATATATATATATATATATTAATAATATATATAATATTATATTATATATATATTAATATATTTATATATATATAATATATATATATATATATTATATATATATATTATATTATTATATATATATATATATATATATATATATATATATATATATATATATATATATTATATATATATATATATATATATATATATATATATATATATTAAAGCATAATTTTTAAAGACATTTTCATTTAAAATCTTTTTCATGAACTTGATTGTAAAAATTTGCTGCCCCAAAAATTTCGGAGGGTGCAGCCCCCCCCCCCCGCGTACGCCTCTGGTGGAGATTAGATAAAAATTATCTCTGGGACCTTGTCTCTCCCGGAACAACTCTGTCAAAGGTTGAATTATTGTATTCTAAGTTGTAGTTTACAAATGTCAGTGTGTCCTCGTTATATTTTTATGTACTAAATCTAATAGCTCTGAATCTCTTCTTTGTGAGGCGTGGTGGGTCCTGTACATTGACTCTGCAAATAAGTAAATTGATGAAAATAATAAGTCAGAAAAAAAAATTGTGGAAGAAATTGCAGTACTTTATATAACGTACCCTCTTAGTTGCTTTTCAACCAATTTTCGTTTTTAAATGTGGTTTAATATCATGTTTTTAAATTAATATGTAATTGATGTTTCATTTTTGTAAATAAATTAACCTTTAACGACAAGAGTTGGCGAAGATTTCTAAGTAATTGAATCTTGACATTTAAAGTATACAACTTTAAATCGCCTTTTGATTCACAATTTGGTATACTATTTGAAGTTCAAATTCATATCTAATTTTTCCCTTATATATACTATATATATATATATATTATATATATATATATATATATATATCATAATATAAATTATATATATATATAATATTATATATATATATATATATATAATATATCATAATATATATATATATTATATATTATAATATATATATATAATATAATTATATATATATATATATATATTATATACTATACATATATATATATATATATATATATATATATAATAATATATAATATTATAATAATAATATATTATCATATATATATATATATATATATATATATATATATTATAAATTATATATATTTATATAATAATATATATATAAAATGGTGCTTCAGTTTCAATGGCAGGAGCTGTCGATGAAGATTGCGACGAAGACGAAGGGAACGAAAGCGGGGATGATGGAGGGGAGTGGACCATGTGCCCTGCAAGGAAGGGCATAAGGTGGTCGCGAGACCATTGTATGGTTTGTACAATATGCCACGAATGTACTGGTTATGGTGCCTCTTGTGTTTCAAGTGGAAGACCTAATCGAAGCCCAGCGATGTAAGTAACAGTCCTCAAAGGTTTTATTTTCATAGAGATTTTTTTTTTTTTTTTTTTTTTTTTTTTTTAAATTTTAATTTTTTTAAGGACTTTTTATTTTTTTTAAATTAGATGAAAGTAAAAAAAAATAAAGAAATACAACCTTCGATGTATTTTTCTAAAAGAAAAAATTTTTTTGGGGTGTTGATTTCACAGGCCTTGTGGGTGTGGATTCTGGAGATTCTGGTTGCGTTGAATGTGGGTGCTGTCGAACTTGTGCAGATGAGGTTGGTGAAGGAGATGCTGACGGAATTCCTTTAATGCAGATGCAGCCTATCGGATTATTACCTGAAGTTGGAAATGTCGGAGGTAAGATTTGTTTTATGGTTGAAATCATCTCCTGTAGATTTTATGTATAATCGGGTTTAATTGTTTTTGTACTGAGTAAGTTTGGTTTAGTCTTAATCTTCTGGATAGGCTAGAATGAGGATTGGTGAACTTTGGTCTAGGAAGAAATTCCATTATAAATTCGCTGAATTAAACTATTCATCAATATACAAAATTCATTAAGTACACCAAATCTAAGTACGTAACGTAATAATAATAACCAGATAATACCTCCGTCCTTTTTTAAACTACGCACACCTGCCTGGGCGCCCGTAATATCACGGTTTAGCATTCAGATATTAGAAACCGTTCAAAATAAACCTCTCAAGATATATAACGGCTGCCTTCGGCCACCACGCCTATCCACCACTCTAACAGAAACAAAAATCTCCTATAAAAGCCCACCTTGCCATGAAAGGTTGTCCAATTTTATGTAAATATTCGTCAATAGATCAACACCTTTTCATCAAACTTACAACTCTTGCACCTAGAAGGAAAAAAAAATCACGCCCGCATTATAATATTCAAACATACACTTCTACCACCGCCAGATACCCCTATTACTAAGCACATTTATACCAAATTAACTCGGAGAAAGATTTCCGCTTATCCAAATAAGTGCTTCAGGGACGTCACCCGAAATATCCAAACGAACAGACGTTTGGACGGCGGCCAAAGCCCAGAGTAAGGCGGTTAAGTCTCCGTTCTGAGCACCATCTCTCACTTCAGGGATACAGATTTAAAATTCATATTACACCTTCCTCCTAATGTCAAAGGTGTTCCTCCCACAAAAAACGACCAAAACAAAACATGTCTTTAACTAGACTTCTTTGACTTAACGAACATTAGACGCAACTTCGATACACTTTCTTTAACAGATCTCTGGGACCCGGAATGCCAGAAAATGTTTAAAAGAAAGTCTCTCTCTCATCCTCTCTCTCTCTCTCTCTTTCTCTGTCTCTCTCTCTTCTCTCTCCTCTCTCTCTCTCTCTCTCTCTCTTTTCTCTCTCTCTCTCTCTCTCTCTCTCTCTTCTCTCTCTCTCTCTCTCTCTCTCATCTCTCTCTCTCCTCTCTCTCTCTCTCTCTCTCTCTCTCTCTCTCTCTCATCTCGTCGTCTCTCTCTCTCTCTTCTCTCTCTCTCTCTCTCTCTCTCTCTCTCTCAATACTCTCTCTTCTCTCTCTTCCTCTCTCTCTCCTTGTTCTCTCTCTCTCTCCCTCTCTCTCTCTCCTCTCTCTCAATCTTCCTCTCTCTATGCTTATCTGCGTCTTTTCTTTTCTCCTCTTTCTCTCTTTCTCATCTTTCTCTCTCTTCCTCTCTCTCTTCTCTCTCTCTTCTCTCTCTCTCTCTCTCTCTCTTTCTCTCTCTTCTCTCTCTCTCGCTCTCTCCTCGTTTCTTCTTTTTCTCCTTCTTCTCTCTCTCCTCCTCTCTCTCTCTCTCTTCTCTCTCTCTCTCTCTCTCTCTCTTCTCCTCTCTCTCTCCTCTCTCCGTCCCTCTCTCTCTCTCATCGTGATCTCGTGTCTCTCTCTCTCTCATTATTTTGTAATTTTTTTTAAATAGAATATTTCACTTTATTATTAATTATTATTATTATTATTATTATTATTATTATTATTATTAATATATTATTATTATTATTATTATTATTATTATTAGGAAACTTCTTTGGAGGTGCTGGAAGGGTCATGACCCGTTAATGCCAAGAGTTTGACCAAACGCTTCAAAGGAAAACGACGCCCTGGAAGAAGTCCACACTGGCCATACAACTAAGCCGTAAAGAAGGTATAATTCCATATAATTTCCATTAATTTTATATTATTAGTACAATTTGCAATTTTTTTATATACTTAATTTAACACTGGCATCAATCTTGAACTTCCAAGGTGTTCCAACACATGGCGAAGCGCATATTGTGTTCGGAAAACCCACTAATAACCTAACCGACCGGTTTTTCGTCTTTGGGAGGGAGGTCGGGATTTTTAATATTAGTTGAACTGTTTTTTTTTTTCTCACAAAATTACAATTTGACCTACGTGGTTTTGGCGTTTCGCCTATGATAATACAATATTTTCAGGTCTTTTTATAGTGTCGTTTCATTTTTGTTGTGAGTCATGTTCTCTTGATATGCCAGTTTAAAATGTTTATTAAAAGTTAAAATAGCTTTTTAATAAAAGTTAATATTAGTTTATTACAAAGTTAATATAGTTTGTTATAAGGGTTTAAAATATAGTTTATAGAAATTAAAATATTTAATTATATATTTTAGTAAAAAAAGTTCTGACATCCTATAATACTATTAAAGTTTAATTTTTAGTTTATTAATAGGTTTAAAATAGTTTATAAAAAGTTAAATAGTTTACTGATTCAAACCAGTTTAAAATAGGTTTATTATAAAGTTAAAAGATAGTATAAATTGATATTATGTAAATTTATGGTTGAATGACATTATGCGGTTAGTTGGATTCATTATCCCTCCTAAGGTCACTAAGCTTTAAATTTACAACCGCTAGTATTAGAACTTTCCAACTATAAGTTTTTAAAAATTTTCCAACGTTCCACAACTTGAAATCAATAGCCTAATCACGAAATTATGTTAATTTTTTGTTCGTCAATGAGTTTTCATCTGAAATATTAATATATGAAACGCCGGACACAGTCTGATGTCGGTTTCGACGGTCGTCGAAAAGCCCTTAGTAATTATGTTTTCCTTCTGAGTTACAGGGAACAAATTTCAATAGACTGACCACTCCTTAACCACCATTTTTCTGTTAGAACCGGTCAAGTTGTGACACGTATGAGCTTATTAAGAAGAATGTAATAGAAGCGACATATAGGGTATTGGGTTTATGATTTTGTATAGGGTTCCTTAGTTTTTAATTGTATTCTTTTTATTTAAGCAATGGACGAAGGGTTTAAGTAGTGACTCAGGAAGAAGATACTTAGTAAAATTGGGTTTGCAAATTCAGCCAGCAAGAGTTCAAACTACCAACACATCCGCTGTAGTTCAGATCGCTTGTGGACTCCATCATTCCAAATAGTAAGTATTATTATTATTATTATTATTATTATTATTATTATTATTATTATTATTATTATTATTATTATTATTATTATTAATTATATTATTATTTTTTATTATTATTATTATTATTATTAATAACTAGCAATTTGTACTTTTTCTTTCTTCAATCTATGTCGCAGATTTTCAATTTTAATGATTTTTCACCTTGTAGTTGCCTTATGTTCAAATGGTGATGTATACACATGGGGTAGTAACAACTATGGGCAGTTGGGTACTGGTGATTTAATTGCTTACGGATGCCCAAAATTAGTTCGATTACCTCCTACCTTAAGAATAACACAAGTGGCTGCCGGTAGCAACCATTCAGTCCTTTTAACATCCAATGGACAAATATTTACCTTTGGTAGTTACCAGGTAAGGCTTGGCTGTAATGAGTTTTCACTATTATTATTATTATAATTATTATTATTATTATTATTATTATTATTATTATTATTATTATTATTATTATTATTAGAAAGGTCAACTCGGAAGAGGAGCACCCCAGTATGACGCTGGAGAAAGTAGTAGTCGAGGCAGAGCCCCTTGGTATTCCCTTCCTTCTCCGATACCAGGTATAGGCCCTCGCATGGGTAAACGAGCAACGTGGATTGGCGCATCAGCTGACACAACCTTCATCAAACTTGATCAATCTTTAATAAACGCTTATAACTTTCAATCTTCAACTGTTGTTGCCAATGCAAATTGTATAGGTAAGAGTTAACAAGTCTCATTTTTTTTTAGTCTAAGAAATAGAAATTGAATAATCATATTTCTAGATTTTTATTCTACCCTGGGAATGAATTTCAGCCTGTCAGAGGGGCTGGCAGATGATCCTTGAGTATCAAGAAAAGCACTGCCATATTTAGGTAGCAGTAACATCAAGTCTTTCCTGCCCTAGTTCCATCCCAATATACCCATTGATTTGATTTCAAAGGACTGCTTATTAATGTGTATGATTGGAGTTGTTGGTGATTTTAATTTTCTTTACCTTTTTTTCAGTTTTACTGCCAGTAAATCGTAAGGGTAAGAAAAAAGATGATAATTGGCGTTGTTTAGTCATTAGTCGGTCCGATGGAGGCTGCAAAAGTTTTTCACCGACACTCAAGCCGATTTTACAGGGCAGACAGTATGTTCGGATCCTATTTATAATGTTATATGGAGGTAAGCAATCTTGTACCAATGTTTGATTTTTTTGTGGCTTTGTTCATTTATTTTTAGATATTGTTGGTTTAATACCAAAATACACAAAAATGTGGCCAAATTTGTAGTTTGGGAAAAGGGTTTATAAATTTTTAATATTGGAAATGTAAAATCCCTATTTCGCGCCAAACCCAACGAACCAAGTTTATAATTTGGCGAATACACGAATACACATTCGTTGCTTTCGACAGTGAAAACTTATAAGATCAACGTTGTTACCAGTACACATAAGTGTAAAACGGCATAACTTGCAACAATTTGCGATTTTGGCGTTTTATGGACGTTTATAAGTATATCGTCCACATAGAGATGTGCACTATGCTCTGTTCTAAACAATAAACAAGTATTAACACAACTTTATTCTCATAAATTGAAATTATTTTATTATAAACCAGGAAATGCGTAATGACCGTGTTATGGTGTCATGTGTTATGTTTAATAAAATGGTTGTTTTTTTTTTTTTTTTTTTGTTGTAGTGATAATGTTAACAGTTATAATTAATTTTTTTTTTTTTGTTTATTTGTAGCTTTGACCCTTGGATCGCAAGAAGTGAAAATGCTAACAAAACATAATTGGCAATGGAAAAGGCAAGAAGACTTCCAAAACCCAAATATTCGGGACGGTCCTTCGGGACGTCGGGTTCTTTCCCTCCACGGCTCATTTCGCTTCCTGTTTCTCCATCGCGATTCCAGTTGTCTCGTCTCGGGCGCAGGTTTTCGCAAGTGTTTTTTTTTGTTTTTTTTTAATGAAATTTTAGGAGGGAACCAGTAACAGTTTCTGCCTGGACGTTTTTTTTTTTTTTTTGATTTTGGAGGAACTGGGATTACATTTGGGACCTGTTAACTGCAGAAAGGAAGCCATCCCCACAAGAACTGGAAATTTTTAGAGTAATGTCACCAGAGTGTAGTAAAAAATAATAATAAAAAATAAGCTTTGTAAAATAGAACCAACCTTTATATAAGTTACAATACAAAGTTTTTTTCCTTTAAAACAACCCTCATCTTAATCATTTTGTACTGTTTAGTAATCAATAAAAAGGTTCCATGCAAGTCCAATATGGGGTCTTATTTAAAGATATTAAAATGTTTAATTTGTTTTATTGCTAAGCATCATTAATATTAAATTAAAATTTATTATTTCAAATCAAAAATTAATTAAGACTTTTTTTTAACTACTCTAAGTCTCGGAAAAGTCGAATTTCTCTGGAGTGAAAAGAAAATTTCCATATCGTAATATATATCTTTGATAAAATACGGAACAATTCAAATTCACTGATTACCTAAGCCTAACCTACATAACTATAATTATATATATAATAAATAAATAGTATATATTATATATATAATATATTATATATATAAATATATTTATATATATATATTATAATATCTATATATATATATATATATATGTATATAAATATTTAGTATATATTATATATTCAGTGAATTGTTTTCGCTATTATACAGGTTGCTCTTCAAATTAAAAGATTTTATTTTATTTTTTAACAGGTTGCTCTTCATATGCTCTCTTGCGTGGATACGATCTCATGGGCGCATGAAAACGGTCTCTCTATTGTAGAGTGAACTACAAAGTGTCTCTGTCTCAAGAGCTTATTCCAAAGAAGATTTTGTTTCCAGGTTCAATAGATTTGAAGAGTGAGATATTTACCTTGTTATTAAAAGGCATTTTAGGCTTTTTTTTCTAATTATAATTTATTATTTATATATTTTTTTTACAATAAATTTTACTGCTATATTTCTTTCTCTGCTTGTCTGTACATCTTTTAAGAGCAAGACTGATACAACTCAAGAAAGTTATATTTTTAAGAGAAATATTATTATTATTATTATTATTATTATTATTCCGACGATCTAAATATGCTGGAAGTGACGCACGTGATTTTACAGGCAAATAAAATAATTAAGGGCGATGGGATTTTTGTTTCTTTCGCAAAAGTGCCAGTACAAAAAACGGGACGGAAAATTACATGAGTAATTAGGTAATGTACGTAAGTAATGAGTATTAAAAAAAAACATAAAAACTAATTTTCTGTTAGATTCAGAAGTGACAGCGTTTTACCCTTAAAATATACTTCTTTTTTTTTAATTTTATTATTTTTTTTTTAGTTGATTCATAGGGAAACATCTCAAAATCACCGTTTTTGAGTTGTGACATGTCTTGGGGTTCCTTCTTATTGAGATCGTTTTCTCTCTGTCGTGGCTAGGGGTAGTTGGGGACCTACATCCACCTTATAAAAAGGGAAGGGGAGAGTTGTTGTATACATACCTGTCCGTAAAGGGACGATAAAAAATTTCTATGTTGAATACTCTTCCCAAAGTCATTACATATAAACAATACGCTAAATTTCAAACATTCTTACGAGATTTTAAATAAGGAAATTGATTTTCTGTATCTACTGTCTATTAATTTCTTATATTTTAATTTCCAGCAATAATATATAAGGTTATTATTTTCTATTAAAATATTTTAAACGAGAACAAGATAGCTATTTAACATTAACAAGACTAGTAGATTCTTAACATAAAAATTTCATATGTTAAAAGTTAATTGATAAAATGATAATAGTATACTAATTTCTATGGCTTATATATATGGAACATATATTAACCGATAAAGCTCCAAATATATTTATTTATATATATATATATTATATATTATATATATATATATATATATATTATATATATATATAAATATATATATATATATATAAATATATATATATATATATATACTATATATACTATTATAATATATATAGTATTTATATATATATATATATATATTTATTTACTATATATATATATTATATATAATATATATATATATGTTGCGGAGAGAAGCAAGCTGGGACCGAACACTCGTACCCCCAACTGGAAGGTGCCTCTCTCCACTTTTTTTCTCGTAGAGTCGATGATCGAAGAATATTGAATAATTCGGGGGTCAAAAGATATAATAAGACGGAGATAGTGTTAAGGTGATGTTCGATAGATGTGGTTTGAATGTCTAGTAAGCACAGGCAACCAACTTACACCATCAGAGGTGTTACGGAGCAGGTTAGGCTTTTTCCGTAACGGAGGGAGATTGTCTCCGGACTCCGTTGGCCTGCTTACTTGGTGACTATTCAATGAGGATTGTGAGTTTATTTTTAATTTAAATAAGGAATTGGGATACAATTGCTTGGTCTTACCCAGAATGAAGAGTGTATACTTAACTAGACCGTTTCCGGATCTATCTATCAATGGAGACTAATCCGATAAAGTTCTTGAAGATTAAGAATAAGAATATCAATAAAGCCTCAAAGATCAATAGAAAATCAAAATCTAGGATATTGACACACTAGAAAAAATTTATGTTTACTTAATTCGTTCAAAATATATACATGTGGGAGGTTTGTGAATATATAAAGATAACACAATCCACTCCCAACAAAACTATAATAAAAGTTATATGAATTGGATTATATAATATATTTTAATTAGATAAATATATTGGAATTATACTTAAAATCCAATATATTATGATTATGTACATAAGTTCAGGATCAGATTCAAGAGTGGAAACCAAACGAATCCAAATATCATTCGTGCAATGAATTAAGGGAGGAAATAGGAATTATGACTCAATCATGACAAATATATCATACTTAACTGAAGATTTTGGGGATAAACAAAAGAGCTGAATTCAAACAGGAATGAAATCAAAGATTGTAACCAGGAACTGAAATTTGTCCTAAAATTTAAACCAGAAATTGAAATCGAAGATTGAAAACCCGCAATTGAAACCCTGTCAATAAATAATAAAGGGGATTACTATCACACTCTATCTTCATTTATGACAGTATATTTCATATAATTTTACATGTACTTTATTACTTTATTGAACTCACCCTTTCAATTTCCAAGAGGGGTTTGTTCAATTACTCAGTAGTTTGCTGGTTCTTTCCGATATGAAACTGGAAATTCTGGACATCTAACTTCCAGCTCTCCAAAGTCCTCGAGTATTTATGAATTTGTTTGTTACAATGTTATGGTACAATCATGTACTTTTTAGAATTTAACAAAAGTGTTTATTTTATAATATTATTATATATCAAATCATATATCCAAACTAAAAAAGAGAAAAAATAATTATAACCTCTATAATTTCCTAAGTTTTTGATAATAACTACAGCCATAATATAATATAATACACTCATCGTCCAGGCTGGAGCATTTTGTCCAGACTGGATCAATGAGAACCTTAAAATTACAAAATCGTTACTACGGGTTACTTCAGTCGTCAATGGCACAACTATGCACGAATAACATCTCCCTTATATCCTCCCCCGCTAAATCTAAACCCCCACCTCAATTTTCCACGTCGTTCAGAGAAAGACGGGAGTGAAGAGGCGGCCAAGAGCCTAGAACAGCGTGGAGAAGGACAACCAGGACTCTTAAATATAAATTACAATATAAAAATTTTTACAATTATTATATATATACAAATTATTTCTAATTTCTGTGCCTTAGGCAGGGACGAAAGACGATCAGCAGATTCGTTCTCTTCGATGAACTCCTGCCAATACTACAAAAGCTTTTTGCTCCATCATCCAGCGTAAGCCTGTACGCAGTACAACCTTAACACTGGAATCCAGAGCAGACTCATAGTCAAGGGATACATGGGAAATATCAATTACAAGAAGGAGGTTGAGGACACAAAGGCACAGACTGGGGCTCACTCAGTGGATAATTTGACTGAGGAGAAGGGATGTAAGGACCACTAGGTTCTTGTACATTCATTAAAGGAAAATAATTTTTACATTGGAAATAAATTGATGGGAAAAATTTTATAACGGGACTGGTTGAACATAAGGGTGAACTTCGGGAATAGTTTCTGCGGGAAATTCATCATAATCTGTGATCCATCCATTGAGAGGAATCATATAATTTGGATACATCCTTTTAGTGTATACAAAAGAATGTTCATTAAGGGTCTTCTTTTTTCCAATATCTGATATTAGGGGTGACTCTACGTACTCCTCCTTTATTGAAGATTTTATGATGGAAAGCAATTATGTCGGTCCCTCGGACAATGTGCTCCTTCGGCCATTGGTACTTGTTGAGGTGAAAATACAGGATCATCAAGGAGATCATTCATGGAGGATACGCTTTGTTTAAAAGCGTGGAAATCTTGTAGAAGGCGACATATATATAAACGGTGGCTTGGACTCCGTGATCTTGGCCATGATCCCGGGAATAGCGTCCACGGACAGATCATCAACGTTCATATATGGGGTCAGTGTTTTTCCCCGCTCCTGCATTTTTTTTACCATCTTGTCAGGGACCATATGACTATGGTCTTACAGTTGGTGTCATTAGGGCCTAGACCATTGGTAGGCAAGAGAACTTCAATAGACACTCCTGACGTAACCACAGGCATCCTGAGGAGTTGACTAGTCCGGGTACTCTGGGAACCGACAGAGATTTTTGCTTCAGCCCAATCCATTCTGAAAAATACAATATATTCGGCAGTAATCGAGTCATGATAGGATTTTATGATAAAAAATAAAAAATGCACAAATATATTCTATTCTAAGGTAATAATTTCAACAATCAGTCAGGAGACGAAATGAATCAGAGTAAACTAACTCATTTCCTCTCTCTCACTTTTCTCAGAGTGGACCCACAATGTTTAAAACGGTCCCACTATAACTCTGAGAAACTGACTAACTATTTAAAACAAAAAGAAAGGGAAGCAAGTACTAAATTCCAATATAGAATTTTAATTTTTACTTTAGAAGAGTTGGACAAAATATATATTTCAGGGGTTGTCAAAATAACTTTTTATAGCAGCGTATTACGATGATCTCCTTTCCACATAGTAAGAAGAAAGGATCATCAATAATATTTAATTCATCGAAAACTCCTGTACCTCTGCTACCTATGAAACTTTAATTAAAATCATGGCATATTATATTTTTGTAAAATAAAAACAATATGAGGAAGTCTTTTTCCTTATTCTTTTTATTTTACTTTTAGATATAAATACATTAATTATCAGAGGCAGGTGGTTTTCAATGAATATACATACAATATATATATATATATATATTGTTAGGGAAAATTTATTTATACAGTATAATATACACCGTATAAATTCTTTTTGACTTAAAAATGGGTAACTCAATCACACAAGACTTTATTATATAGCTTGTAAATTTTTAAATTAGTCTGTACTCATACACGAAGAATACATACACACAATAGATCACTTAGGCAAGAACATTTTCTCTAGGAGGGATATTCGTCTCATAATTTGAAATTTTTGACGATCAGACATACTAGTAAGCATTCCTCCAAGACCACTTCCATATATGAAAATGTTTATAGTTTTATATAAATAGTTAAAAGGAAGCATATGAAGAGATTAAGAAAGATAGAGAGAAACTTATCTGGTTCTTAGTTTGAGATAAGTCATTTTGCTCATTATATTAGCTTTTTTCAATCAGTAGTTGAACAACAGAACTTTAATTAAAGGAAATTGCAGAGCAATCCTTCAAACAGATGAAACAAAGCTAACAAATTTCTGAGCTTATTTATTTCATCTCAGGGAAAGATCAACTTTTCAATTTATAACACAGAGAAGGTTATAAAAGACTGGTACGTCTCCTGTGACGGACATATTCTATGGGGGTAGACATTACATTCGGAAAATTGGGAACCATTCCTCTACTTCTAGTACTGGGAGGAATAGGCAATTGCATTTCCTCCAAGATTTCATCATCTATATGGACCAAAGTCAAATTACTATTATCCAAATGGACGTTAGTGGGATCACCAATTACCTCTCCCACTATTTGAAAAGGGAGAATTCTAGTCTCCGAGACAGGTGAAGAAACCATCTCAGCCGACGGGGACATATTGAAAGAATTACTACTTGGCGGGCTGAAACCATAAAATTCAGTCTTTTGAGAGCTGGAAGAACTATCTAGGGTAAAAAGGTTTGACCCATCGACCTGCAAATCACCCACAACACTTCTCTCTGACAAACCCATAAGGTCATCAGAAGAGACTGAGGGGGAATAGTTAGGTCTATCCATAAAAAAGGACGGGGGATCCGTTAAATTCAACCCAGATGTTTCCAGATTATTACTTTCCAACTGCTGTGCTTGTGAAACTATAAGATCTTCATTATTATTAGTTAACGTTACAGGAGAAAGGATAGAGGGGTATTTAAATTTAATAGGGTATTCATGGGAATACATATCAATATAATCTAAAACAGGGGTAAGTATTTCGTCATGGTTGACCTCCAGGGTACTACCATGGTTCATAGGAGAACTAGTAGGAATATTTATTAAATCTATCTCGGATAAACTAGAATCGGAATCTATCTCAGGTAAACTAGAATGGTTAGAATTAGATTCGTCCGAAGAATGGATAGGTGAAATGGGAATTACGAGAGGAGGCAGCAAGAATTTAACCCCTTTGTGACCTGAAGATTGTAAGTATGTAGAAGACAACCGAGGATCTAACTCCTCCATACTAATGTTAAAGTTTTCCCTTTGATCCCAAGAAGTGGGCTCTATTACAGGAGTTAAATTGGGCAGTTGAATATAGTCACTTAAGGAGATAGGATTAAAAGTTAAGAATCCCTCAAAATCAGCCTCCTCCTCCAGGGAATCATCGCTATTGAACAAGGAGGTATCGGCGATAGACTCTGACTCATAAGAATTAGCTGAATCAGTCTCAGACTCAAGATCGCTGGATTCAGGAGGATTTTCATCATCCCCATCCAACAAACTCTCCTCGTCCGAGAAAAATGCATCACTAATTTCTTTATTTCGAGTCAGGTATTTTCGCAAATAACCCGGAATCTCAATCCATTCCCTTAAGTGTGAAAAATGGACTTTTTGAGTTCTACTGGGGGGATTGGTATTCCGTTGGATGACATATGCCACCCTATTCGGGTTCACGTCAACAACGGTAAAGGGTCCTTCCCACTTATGATGAAATTTAAGAGCAGTGCTTGGCCCAGTTCGTATTACTTTACGAGCTACTTTTTGACCGACCTTGAAAGGTTTAAAGTTGACACTGCCCTCTTTCCAATATTGGGGAAAAGTATGCACTGGAGTATGGGATTTTTGTAATAGATAATCCGAAGGGGACATGTCCAAGGCGCTATGATAAGTATTATTATAAATTAATATGGAGGAAGACAATTCTTCATCCCAAGTAGCGGGTTGTTCCAGAACCAAACATTTCAGTAGTTGAATCAAACTCCGGTTAAACCGCTCTGAGACACCGTTACTCGAGGGATGAAGGGGAAATATTCTCACATGTTTAATGTTGTGTTTTTGTAACACCTGTTGGAATACCTGGGAAGTAAATTCAGTTCCATTATCAGTTAAAATACGATTTGGAACTTTAGGAAGGAAAGGGAGAACTTGGTGTTCCAGTTTCCGAGAGACGGTCAAGCTGGACTTGTCGGCAATGGGGACTACAGACACCCATTTAGAATAATGATCAATAAAGATCATGCAATATTTATTTCCTTTAAAAAAAAAGTTTTAAAGGTTTTTAGGGGAAATTGAATCAAATTCATGGCACATAAATCGAAGGGATAGTTGGCCAAGATTTTCAACATGGGTGGAGTAATATTGGAAGAAAAGTTTTTCTGCATCTGGCAAACAGGGCAACACCGCACTACATCTGAAATTACTTGGTTGACCCTAGGATGCCAAAAATGCTTATATACTAACTGAAGCAGCTTGTTCCGGCCTATGTGGGCACAGGATACATGGAGGCCCAAAACTATGTGCATTAGTAAGTCCAAAGAAATCGCGTATAACAGATCCCCAGACGTAGTTCGGTAATACAAAATGTCATTTTCCAAGATCATTTGTTTAGAATGACTTTTGTATGGTTTGGGTACTTGTTGCCAATTTATATTGTTAACATTTTTCTTAAAACCCTTCAATAAGTATCGAAGAGTACGATCATTATTTTGGTCGTATATAATATCTGTATCGTTAATATTAGTATTAACTACCGATATGTTTTTCACCTGTATGGTGGAAGATTTCAAATTGGACTGGGTACAAGTTGAAATGCCCTCGGCTACCACAGTCAATTTTTTTCCTTGAAGATGAATCAGTTGCTTCCGGGACATGTCCGGTAATAGGTGGTTATCCCTCAGAGCACAAGTACCAAGTATCAATGGGTTATCTACCATGTATTCCTGTGGAACTATAAAGAAGGCTGAAGGATGAGTTTCAAAACCCATGTTAAACCTCAGGATTAGGTTTACATAATGAACAATGGGAATCCTTTCTTTGTTTCCGAACCCACTAATAGCCTTCACTCCTATGTCTTGGGAATTTAAAAGCTCTTTGGACTCCCCTAGTAGAGGGACAATCTCAGAACTTATTAAATTTACTCCCGCCCCACTATCTACAAGGCAATCATAAATGGGAGCATCATGATCATCCAACTTGACACAGACGACCAATGGGTCTATATCAGCCTGACACAAGTTAATGGCGACGACCATGTCCTCACTAGCATAGGAACAAAGGGGATACGAAACTTTACTCATGTGATTCTTTCCACCATGTTTAAGAGAAAGATCATCAAGGTTTTTCGCAGAGTCATTCACAATGTCCTTTTCCACAGAGTGACTCAAATCTGCGGGGACTATTCGTTTAACTGTTTTTCCTGGTGAGCTTCAGCAAACCCCCCTTTGCACCGACCCTCATAATGAGATACATTGCAGTACTCACAGGGATCCAAAAATAGGCGTTGGGGAAGCGGCTTCTCAGTTGGTTTAGCCATTATTACATTTTCTGGGGCTTCAGGGAGATAAGATGATCTCGAATATACCTTCTTTACAGCTCCTTGAAGGTATTCTTTAGGCGGAGTTCGATCAGGATTACTGGATCTGGGAGGGGTGCGTTGAGTACACCTCATTCCCGCGTGAGGACCTCTACAAAAGGGACATACTACTTTTCGGTTATTTACGGGAGATGATGGAGGGGAATTCCTAGCTCGACATTCTGTATTTAGATGGCCGGTTTTCTTGCAGTAGCTACAGACTCCAAGGTACTTATAGCAATCCTGCATTTCGTGTCCTCTCTTCTCACAGTAATCACAGAGGAGATTCCTTCGATCCTCAGATCCGGACCGAACATTTCGAGTTACGCTGCGAGTATTAGTAGCCCTGGAACGGTCCTCGTTCCGGGGTGAACTACGAACCGTGTTATGGAAAGAACGACTGTAGCTATTTCTTTCCGGAGGACTACGTTGACTGACATTGGTAAGGCGATGGTTAGTTTTTACTGATGACTTAGTTTTTCGTTGTTCGACTTTTTTCCGTAGAACATCAGTCCATCCAGGAAGGGTAGTATTGATTTGGACTACTGACTCCAATGATTCGTTTAGATCAACCTCCCGGTCAGATCGGGAATAATTTGATGGGTCGTTCTCAAGAGGGATTGTTGATTGGGACATGGAATTTGGAAAAGCAGTATTCTCACTGTCCAAAGAGTCTGCAAAATTCACAATATTCTCCCAAGAAGCTCTACTATACCCGTCCAACTCCATCATTTTTATATATTGACGGACGAATGTTTCAATAAATGGAGGCAAACTACAAAGGAAAGCTATTCTAAGGGAATCATGATCTCTCATATCGTATCTAGGATATGCTTGACTAGCCAGGCGTTCCAACCGAAGGGCAAACATTTTAATGCTCTCATTGGGATATCGGTGAGCAGCATGATACTTCTGTATCCTATATTCTTTCTTCTTACGTTCCTCATCTCGATACCAGCATACAAGATTATCCCGTACAGAGAAGTATTCACGGTTATCTTTTATTATTTCTCGGTATATGTGAAGAAATTTGCCTTCTAGCTGTCGTCCTAGCAGTCTCAACCATTGGTGATGGGCATTTGGATAATTAAGGCTACAGTACGCCTCAAAATCAGCCAAATAGACTAAGAGATCTTGTTCTGATTCATATTTAAATTTTCCAGGGTCCACAACCTTAAGTTTTTGAGAGTTCTTGAGCAACTGTGTAAGGAGTACAATGGCCTCCTCCAGCATGTCAAGTCTCTGTTTCATTTGTGGCCCTGAATACATTGAAGGTTCATTGGGATCGGGAATACGACGTTCATATTGTCGTTGTGGTAATCCTTGTGGAAAACAACCAGAATACGACTGAGGGTCAATAGACATCTGGTGCTCCGGATACTGATTTACTGGGATTTGGTCTCGGTGGGGTTGTAGCAACCTATTATATTTCTCGGAGAAATCTGATTCTCCACTAGTTATTGGGGACAAAGAATCCCTATTGCCTCTACCCATGTCAGGATTTCTCAAGAGAGACTTAGGTTGGGTAAAGTAATTTACTGGGGGTATAGATTCATGACGAAGATTGGGATTAGGAAGAAGTTGAGGCTTAGGAAGAAAATTATGAGTAGGCATAAGATTAAGATTAGGAATAAGATTAGGATTAGGAATAAGATTAGGATTAGGAATAAGATTAGGATTAGGAAGAAAATGATTTTTGGGAGTTTCCACATAACTAGGAAGATTATGAGGAAAAAGTTTGGATCGTGGTTGAAATTGGGAAACTAAGGAAGGTTTATACTCACGATCATAGAAAGAAGTGGTATTTTTAGGCATTTGCAATTTATGTGCATCAAGGTCAGAGGTTATAACTTGACCTTGAGCGGGAATCGTTCTGTGTTCAACCTGACTGATTTCCACATTATTTTCTTGGGTCCATTGCTTCCTAAGTTTAACAAGCAAGGCATCCATTTCGGACTGATTAAAAGGTTTGTCAGAGTTGGAAACCATTTTTACGTCAGAGTGGGAACCCAAGGGTGTGTCAGAGTTGGTGACTTCTACCCCATTTTTATTTTCTTCATTCACTCCTACATTCATTTCTACTTGATGTTTATTTTGATCATCACGCAGACGCTGTTCTACACGTGGATCTAGAGCAACAGCCGCAAGGGATGGATCAAAGTCCAAAACCTCTTGACTATCAGAAGCTGTGCCGTTTTCCAAGTCTGCGTTTTGATTTTTTTCAGACATGTTAAATTTTAGTTTAAGTAAATAAAGAATTTTAAAGTGTTGGAGGGTTATCCCTAACTAACTCTTGAATCTGTCCAATGTAAGTACAAAAGAAGATTTCTTTGAAGAAAACTGAAGAGAATCGATGAATTTTCAAAATAAATGTGATGATGTGAGCTAGAGTCACAATCCTAGTGCACGCAAGCGCAGGAACTCAACAGAGTCCCTGTTCGGGCGCCACTTAATTTATTTATGTTGCGGAGAGAAGCACGCTGGGACCGAACACTCGTACCCGACTGGAAGGTGCCTCTCTCCACTTATTCTCGTAGAGTCGATGATCGAAGAATATTGAATAATTCGGGGGTCAAAAGATATAATAAGACGGAGATAGTGTTAAGGTGATGTTCGATAGATGTGGTTTGAATGTCTAGTAAGCACAGGCAACCAACTTACACCATCAGAGGTGTTACGGAGCAGGTTAGGCTTTTTCCGTAACGGAGGGAGATTGTCTCCGGACTCCGTTGGCCTGCTTACTTGGTGACTATTCAATGAGGATTGTGAGTTTATTTTTAATTTAAATAAGGAATTGGGATACAATTGCTTGGTCTTACCCAGAATGAAGAGTGTATACTTAACTAGACCGTTTCCGGATCTATCTATCAATGGAGACTAATCCAATAAAGTTCTTGAAGATTAAGAATAAGAATATCAATAAAGCCTCAAAGATCAATAGAAAATCAAAATCTAGGATATTGACACACTAGAAAAAATTTATGTTTACTTAATTCGTTCAAAATATATACATGTGGGAGGTTTGTGAATATATAAAGATAACACAATCCACTCCCAACAAAACTATAATAAAAGTTATATGAATTGAATTATATAATATATTTTAATTAGATAAATATATTGGAATTATACTTAAAATCCAATATATTATGATTATGTACATAAGTTCAGGATCAGATTCAAGAGTGGAAACCAAACGAATCCAAATATCATTCGTGCAATGAATTAAGGGAGGAAATAGGAATTATGACTCAATCATGACAAATATATCATACTTATCTGAAGATTTTGGGGATAAACAAAAAGAGCTGAATTCAAACAGGAATGAAATCAAAGATTGTAACCAGGAACTGAAATGGGAGACTGAAATCTTGCCCAAAATTAAAATTGAAATCGAAGATTGAAATCCAAAGATAAAAATAGATTCAGGATGAATCCCAAATTAGAACCCTGTCAAAAGTAAAATAACCTTAATTAGTATAATACTTCTAACCTATTACATTTTACTTTCATTTATAACAGCATACTTTTTCATATTTTTATAATTACTTTATTGAACTCACCCTTTAGATTTCCAAGAGGGGTTTGTTCAATTTGTTCAATAGTTGCTGGTTCTTTATGATAGTAAACTGCAACAATAACGTTTAGTTTACTACTACTTTTCCAGCCATAACATTAATAAATTTTATATAATAATTGATTAAATATATTACGGTAATTTTTCATAACTCACTAACCTGGAAAATCTGGACATCTAACTTCCAGTACTTCTAGTATGTTATGAGTTGTTTTTGTACAGTACAATACACTATGTACTCTTTAAACTTTTTACATATGTTTTAATTTATAATATCATTAAAGACATCAGTTACTAATCATATAATCTCAAAACTAAAAGGAAAAATATATATAATTATAACATTTATAATTTTCTAAGTTTTTGATAATAACTACAACCATAATATAATATAATACACTCATCGTCCAGGCTGGAGCATTTTGTCCAGACTGGATCAATGAGAACCTGAAAATTACTAAAAACTGTTATACGGTTACTTCAGTCGTCAATGCACAACATGCACAACAACATCTCCCTTTATGATATATATATATATATATGGCATATATATAGGGCATTATATAGGCATATATGCATTACTATATATTATGTACCATACCCCGTCAAGTAGAAATTTATATGCAAGCTCCATGTGACGTCATACACATCAGGATTTCCACGTGTACGTATAGTGGTGAGGTCATGAACTAATTTTTATCGTAATATATAATATATATATATAAATATATATATATATATAATATATATATATATATATATATATATATATATAATATATATATTATATATATATATATATTATTATATATATAATATCTATCGGCCCAATAGGGCTCTAGCCCGACGGGGAACAGAAGGGGGGACGTTTTCCCATACCCCGTAGGGGAGGGCGGAGGAACCCCAGCGACACACAACCAAAGAGCCGGGGTTCCGGAGACCCTCCCCGGAAGGGGGAAATAGTCCTACTACCCTGTCATTTCCCCGGAAGGCTGAGAGACCCCGACTCCTGCCATTGGGGTGGTCTACCCTTGGGGTACGCATTAGCTTAAAAAACTATTTTTTTTTTAAAACTAATGTGTACCCCCAAGGGTAGACCGCCCCGATGGATAGAGTCAGGGTCTCTCGGCCTTCCGGGAACAAAAGGTAGGACTATTTCCCCCCTCAGGGAGGGTCTCCGAAACCCCCGCTCTTTGGTATTGGGTTGTCACGGGGGTTCCTCCGCCCATCCCCTACGGGGTATGGAACGTCCCCCCTTTGTTCTCCGTCGGCTCGAGCCCCCCTATTGGGTGTGAATATATATATAATATATATATATATATAATATATATATATATATATTATATAATATATTATATATATATTATATATATATATTCGATAAAATTAGTCATGACGTCACAGTATATGTAACGCGGAAATCCTGACGTGTGAGTATGACGTCATGCGGAGCTTGCATATAAATTTCTACTTGATGGGTTTTATCAGTATCATAATTATAATATATATATATATATATATATATAAATATATATAATATACTAATATATATATATTATATAATATATATATTATAATATATAATATTATATATTATATATATATATATATAATAATATCGGTCATATATAATATACGGTATATATATTATATTATATATATATAGTATATATATATTATATATATATATATATATAAATATTATAATATATATATATATATATATATATATATAATATATATATATTATGAAACTATTTTTTCCTTCAATTGGGGGGTTGGGAAAAAATTTATTTTCCAATGTTTTTTTTTTATTTAAATATTTATAATTTTTTAACGTACATTTTTAAAAATAAATCGTTGATAATCGATAAAACAATTATAATATCGATAATTAATAAATATTGATGTATCAATAGGTTGAAACGCATTTTGACCGTCATTCTTCATCCCTACATGAAAGAAAAAAAGCCATAAAGTTACATTTTTCCTAGCGTTTTTTTTCATATTTTTATTAAAATATCCATTTATAATATACGCTAATCTGTAAAAAAAAACTTCAAAGAATTTTTTAATACAATTTTTGAAATATAAGTTTATAAGTTTTAATGGTAATATTTACGTAAAGTTTTATTGCCACCCTCAGCTAAAGTATTACCAAAGTCAGTGCCACCAGGGGGGGGGGCAGGGGGGCCATGGCCCCCCCCCCCCAAAAATTTTCTAGACACTTAAAAATTTTTAAGTATCATATCTGTTAATAATATAAAGTGCAGAGGTTAAATTAATTTTATATAATTTGTTGCTGTCAGGAACAAATCTTTAGTTAAAAACTTAAAACTAAACTTGAAGCCATCAGAGAAAATGAAACATTAGAATTTCAGCAGAATTTTGAAAAATGTGTAAGCGTATCTGAGCTGGGTATTGAAATTGCTTTACCAAGAATTAACAAGTTCCAAAAATGACAGACCCAACATTCCTACTTCCGACCCCACAGACTTATTAACGCACATCCATTTTTATGCCATTTTTGGATGATTTAATATTAGCATTAGGAGAGAGATTTTTAACATATCCATAATCAATTACTTTTTTACTTTGTATCTTGTCATATGAATTAGGTTGTCTAATGAGCCATATAAAAGATAAAGATTGTGTAACATGTTTACAAGGAAAGATCTCGAAGCGTAAGTTGGAGAATTTAGTAAGCAGAATGGATTTAGGGAAGTTGAAAATGGCCATCCAGCACAGATTCGCCAAAAATTACAATAAAGACATGACTAGTTTCTTGTTCGCAGTCACAATTTCCATATATTTACATCTTGTTGCAAAATACTGGCAATTTTTACCTTGTGTCTACTGCTTCAGTATATAGAAAAAGCTTTCCAAACATTTAATGACTTCTGAAAAACCGTAACTTGAAATACTATCGGAGAATGAAAGGACTTAACTGGAACCTGCTTCCTTACATTTCATCGAATAATGAAAAAACTGAAAAAAGTTTATCTCTGATTTTTCCTCATCCTCATTGCCCGGCGCGAATAAAGTTAACAATTTAGGAAAGATTTTTAGTAATGAATTTAATATAAACATTTAATAATTGGTTCTTTCACTTTATATATATAATAATATATAATATAATATATATATATATATATATAATATATATATATATATATTATATATATATATATATTATTTATATATATATATATATATAATATATAATAATATATATATATCATATATATATATATATATATATATAATATATATATATATATATATATATATAAATATATATATATATATATATATATATATATATATATATATATATATATATATATATATATATATATATTAGGGAATGTACCGATAGTATCGGTAATCGGTATCGGTATAGGTAGTATCGGCCATTTTTGATTGTATCGGTATCGGTAGGTAAAATGGCCGATACTTAGCCGATACTTTTACTTTTTGGGTGAAAAATTATGAGCAACTTTTAAGATTCAATAAAAAAAAATCTAGTTCGATATAATAGCTAGTACCAAGTTATGTTTTTTTTTCTCGATCTCCTTTTAACTTTAGATTTTTTAGTGCTTTTCTCCAACTTGGTCTTTAGCGTAAAAGTTACCTATTTGGACAGCCATTTTTATAAATTTATACAGATTTACTTTACTTTTTTAAAGTTGATCAATAGTATTTTTTTTTGTATGCCATGGGAGTGCGTGAGTGTTTTTAAATTTCTGGATTATTCATATTTAGATGATTTGCTGTAAATAGGGTTTATCGTTTTAAAATTTAGGTTTTAGCGTACGAATAAATTTCCTCATTTCTCCTTTGGTTTTGTCTATTTGTTTCTGTCTGTTTTTTTTTTCTTTTGGTGATTGGCGTGTGCGTGGTGCCGTGTGGCGTGTATGATAGCAGAAATGCATCAGGCGTGGTCTTTCTTTTGACTTTTACCAACATCAATGGCTTGCACCTCTAACTCTGCATCCATGGAATACTACTTCTCTAACTCTAAACCTAATTTTTTATGCTCTGTCCTGAGAACCCAGATGGCTTAAGAATTCATCCTTCAACTCTTTTAATATATCCAACTATGACTTATTTTATAAATTTCCGTTTGAAAGGGTGGCAGTATGTGCCTATGTAATATAAACATTTCCTATATAACGTCTCGAGAATCTCGAATTCCTACTTCGATGTTCTTGGCTTAAAATCTTTCTTCTTCTAACTAACAATTATTCTTATGCTCTGCTACTCGTTCTCCTAAATTCATGAACAGATTTTCATCAGCCTTTTTGATTACCCTTACTACTTCTCACGCGACTGTTATATCTTCTCATCAAATACTGAGGTCCTCTATCTTTTAGGGGATTTTCAATGTACACAACACTGATGGTTGGGGTCCTCTCGTACTGATTTAGTTGGGAGGAAGCCGAATCATTCAGTATTCTCAACGATCTGGAGCCAACTGATTAAATAACCTACACACAGTTCCCGGATCGTCCAACCGTTCTGAACACCTTGACCTATGTTTCACCACTAGTCCTTCTCTCTAAAAATACACCACACCTTCGCTCCTATGGGTAAATCTGACCACAACCTTTATGTATCACTTAATTTTAATACTTTCTCTCCAACATCTCCATCCTGCCCTTGCGGTTTTTCTGGCACTTGGATTCGTGCCGATTGGGGGGCATTGCGTTGCTTTAACGCTAACTATAATTGGAGTGACTGCCTTGACTCTTAAGACGCTTCAAATTCTGCCGATAAAGTGGGAATTGTAATTGTTAATGGGATGAGCAGGTTTTCATTCATTCTTGGACTAAATCTTTCTCCTGCCTGATAATCCATGGTTCGATCGTGGCTTGTTCCCTGGCCCATCAGCGCTAGAGAACAATGCTTATGGTGTGGAAAATTCTCGTTCTCCTATCACTCTTTCGCAATTCATTCAGCTAGAAACTCGTTGCAAGGGATACTCTTGTCGAACCGCAGTCAATACGGACTTTCATAAACGAAAAATGCGCTGACCTCCATGGTTCCTACAGACAAATCTCTCTGGCCTCTAGTCCCAAAAACATCTCTAACAACTTCTGCAAATCAATCCTTTCCTCCTCTGAATTCGCTCTGAAAATGATTTCTATTGTTAATATCAACCTGAAAAGGCCACAATCATCTCTTTGGCCTCCTATTTTCCTCTAATTCGACCCTGGACGAGTTCTGGTATTTCTCTTTCCTCCTCCTCTCCTCTCAGGTGTCCTATGCCTTTACCAGTCATTTCATTTGATGGTGCATGAGATCCTGAAATCTATGAACGTATAGGAAGGCGGGTGGCCCGGATGCGCATTTCCTTTCCTAGTTTTGAGGACGTGTCCTTCCGGCTGACCCCTACCCTCGTTCAATCTAATTCTCTAATGCCTCAATAACTAGCATCTTTCCCTCAGTGTTTGGAAGACGCGCATTATGTCTAACCCTTTTCCGAAAAAATGATCTGCTCTGTCCTTCTAACTTCGCCCTATAGCTCTCACTTGTTAATTGTTTCTAAGATCTTTGAAACCTTTCTCAACTCTCACTTTTTAGATCATCTGGAATCTCTTCCCTTCTTTCCTATTAAACCGATTTATGGTTTTCCGTCCTTAGGAATAACGGGAGACTTGCGTGGTGGCGCTTGACATATCCAAACCATTTGACCGGGTATGCACGCGTCACTTGCTCTCCAAGCTCCCCTCACTTTGGGTTTCCTTCTTCTCTTTGCTTACTTATGTCTAGCTTTCTTTCAATCGCTCAATCTGTTGGCTGTTGTTGATGGGCGGACTTCTTCTTTTTTCTGTCAATAGTGGTGTTCTTCAGGGTTCTGTTTTATCTCCTACTTTATTGCTGCTTGTCATCAATGATCTTCTCACCTGCACATGCTACTCTTATCCACTCATAGTTCCGATGAACTATGACCTCTTCATTCTTCATACTCAATCAATTCTGCTCCCTCTTTTACTTCTAGTTGCCTCTCGTCTTAATCTTTCCGATTCTATTCTCGTCGATCTGGATTGAATTTCAGGGTTGGGTCGTCTCAAAGCTTGTGAAATTTAATTCTTATAAAACCCAACATTCCAAATCTCTCTCTCTAAGACACTTAACTTTCTATCTCTTTCTACGGTTCTCTCGTCTCTCCTGTTGACAAATATAAACATCATCCTTGGCCTTAACAATAACAAAAAAATGTTTTGGAAAACTCAAATCACAGTGGTTGCTATTGCGGCGGCTCAAAGAAACTGGGAGTTCCTGTTAGAGTGCGAGACTTTTTCCTCTTCTCAGTTAACTCCACTATACAAAAGGGTCTCATACCGCCCTTGTATGGAGTACTGCTCTCTCATCTGTATCTGGGGCGGGGCTCTGGTTTCATCCGGCTTTTGGAAAGGGTCGAGTTCAAAGGCCAAAAATTATAAACTGTCCTGTACTTCTAGTTCACTTGACCTTTATATTTGCGGCGCGATGTTGTGCTTTATCCCTTTCTATAGGTACTGTAGAGGCAAGTGCTCCAGGGAACTATCCACTCGCGTACACCACCTTTACAGACGCCCCTCGGTAGCACAAAGGGCGCTGTGTCGGCACATGAGTTTTGTGTTGGTTAGTAACTCCAGACTGGTTCCCTGCGGTGCTGTTCTTGTTTCTTTACCTGCCACCTCTGTTCTGTGGAATTCTCTTGCCATATTTGCGTAGGTTTGGTTGTTCTCGATATTCCTCGAAGATGTTGAGTATTTCTGGCTTTCATTTGTTGCTAGCTCGGTTGTGTTAATGAGTTTGTGTCGAGTGCGTCTGTGCTCATCCTGCGTAATGTTGCGTTGGATCCATTTCTGGGGCGTTCAATCCCACTCCCTGAATAGGGTTCTGCCCGTGAGCGGCGGTGACAACTGTTAAAAAAATAAAAAAATTAAAAGGTTCTAATAAGGAATTCGCCTTAAGCTAGCTGAAACCACACAAGAATGGCACGACAGTGAGCCACTTCTAGAATGCATTAAAAAAGCATAACCGAGGGAGCTTGCCTCGCTGACAAAAAAAAAAAAAAAAGAGACAGAGAAGTTGCTGCAGCCTCCTCTAAGGCTGGTGCAATCACTGGCACAAGCAATTGATGTGTGGATGGTGGCTTTCATGCAATGACACTCTACTCAAGATTGGGATTTGGATATGTCTCAACTTTTGGTTCATCCGGCCGAAATTGCATCGACATCTCATCACCGTCAAAAGGAATCACCAAGGGAACAATCACGTAAAAACTGAAAAGAGACAGTCATCAAAGGACAAAGATAATTCAATTTGCAGTCTGTGAAAGAGAGATGAGGCTCTACGAAAACATGAGATGCTGCTTACAGAAGAGACCTTTCATGGCGGTGGCATGAAAATGGGCCAGACGTTTCATTATTATCAAGTGCCTTGCAGGCAAATAATTATCAGCACCTCCTTAATCAGTCGAGAGAGAGCGTATTTATAGTGTAGGTAAGAGTAAACACCGTCCAAAAAGGGAACAGTCCTCTCGCCAGGATACAGTGGGGAATTGACCTTATTTGATGGGTTTTTGCATCACAATTTGTAATTTTGAATTGGTATTGAATTATCTTAAAGGAGTATTTTATTTATTATGTCATGTTTGAGTAATTAGCGTTTTTTTATTTAACTTTTCGGCTGATTTATTGAGGTCTCTCTTTTTCCATATTTTTATTCTTCATTATGAAGCTAGTTAAACAATCCTTCGTCTAAATTGTAATCATGTTTAAAACATAAAAGCTAGTAGCTAAACTTTGTTAATACTTACTTGAAATGGAAATGGAATATTTTTTAAATAACACAAACATAAAAATTATTAATATTAATATTGCATTTATTATTTCAAATAACTATTTTTAATTTATAAAATAAAATATAAACTTTGGCAACAACCAAATATGAAATATAAATGACCAAGTATTGTTTGTTCAGGGAATGCAATCTTGAGTTTCCTAGCAGTGCACAAATGTTCTATCCTATTACTTGTGTATCTTATTAATTAATTAAAGTATCGGTATCGGTAATCGGCACCTAAAAAAATAGAGTATCGGTATCGGTACAATTGTGAGTCTATTTTCATGGATTTTACCTAAAATAGTATTACATATGTATTTTCCATACACTACGCATTTGGGGCCTTAGTTCACATGTTTGGTGGGTTGTTTTGTTTGTTTGTGTTTTGTGGTGGGGGTTTGTTGTTGGTTTGTGGTGGTTTGTGTTGTGTGGTTGGGTGTTGTGTGTGTGTGTTGGAGTGTTTGTGTGTGTTTGTGTGTGTGTTGGTGTGGTGGCCTCTTTTTCCGGTACGGTACATTCCCTAAATTATATATTAGTTAGTTGGGGTAGTGATTGGATTGGACAGGTTTTCACTCCCACCACAATAGGAAAATTGCTGTACTCACCAACCTTCAAGCTTGGTAGAGGTCTGCTTTCTTCCAGAAGAGCACAACCCTGGGAATCGATGTTACTCCGCGAAGTCTGTGCAATCTTCTTTGTTCTTGTGCTGTGGGATAAAAAAAATAGTTGAAAGGCGCAGTGGAATTTTAATGGTTTTTAGTCGTTGCTCTGCCAAGTGATCTCTGCTCTTTTTACCTTGCTATATTGTTATTCTTGTATCTCAAGTAATTCTCCTTTCTGTGCACAATTTCTACTTCAGCTTATCCTCAATCTGATTTAGTTAAATTTTTGTTTCGTTTCCTCAACAATTCCTTGCCTTATTTTTTTTTACTTTTATCTTCTCTTCTTTATTTCTGTTAAAAATATTATGGTTGAATTATTTTTATTCGAAAGGGGAACTTTGTATAACCAAGTTAAATCTTCGTATGAATATTGATAGGAATACTTACTGAATGGTATAACCCTCTTTCTTATTTACTTTTCATTAACTCACCAAACACTTATCGGCTGCAGGTGAATAAGAGAGAGGTGCATTATTTTTCATTTTTTTAATTCAGAAAAAAAAATTTTATTTACAAAGTGGCGCAAAGTGGCGCAAAAGAACGATGAATAAAATATATATATATAGAGATATGTATATATATGTGTATACACATATATATCTATATCCGATATGAAAAAAAACTTTATGATATTTATAGATGATAACAATAAAGGATGAATAATAAATAATACTTGATAAGATAATGGAACGTCTTTTGTTACTTTTTATTTATAAATACAGTTTTCTTTCAAAAATGGGTGTT
>JABUQX010013707.1:55000-59790 GCA_015478945.1 Trachelipus rathkii
GTTCATTTTTAAAACATAATGGTTTCATTTTTTAACATAATGGTAATTACAATATTATTTTAAGAAATTGGGTTCGAAAACGTAATAAAATGTCGAGTTTGGCGTTCGGTTTTTGTCAAAACTGCAAAAACGTAAAAAAAGAAAGCTCGCCTAATGTAAGCGAATTTCCTTATTCTGTAGTTGCTAATTCTCTTTTATTCTGTATTATACAGAATTAAGAAAATTACGTTTGGTGAACGTTTTTTTTACGATTTTTGCGATGTTTGACAAAATGAACGCAAATGCTGTTTGCAAAAATGAACGCAAGCTCAAGTGTTTTAGGTCTCTTTTTAAACATAATGGTTTTACAATATTATTTTAATTTTTGCTTACGAAACGTAAAAAATGTTCGAGTTTGCGTCGTTTTTGTCAAACGCAATCGTAAAAAACGCTCACCCAACGTAAAGAATTTCCTTAATTCCTTTTGTATTCTATATTACACAGAATTAAGGAAATTCTTTACGTTTGTGAGCGTTTTTTTACGAAATTTTGCGCTGTTTGACAAAAACAAACTGTAATGTAATTAATTCTGTAGGTTGCATTCTTTTTTAATTATATTACACAGATTAAGGAAATTCTTACGTTGGTGAGCGTTTCTTTTTATGTATTTTTGCGCTGTTTGACAAAAATGAACGCAAAACGCTGTTTGACAAAAAACGAATGCAAACTCGAGCTTAGGCATATTACGTTTCGTAAGAATCAATGCAAGAATGAAAATGGCTTAAGGGTCTGGCAACATCATCATCAGAGTTTCCCTTTGTATCCCTGCGTGTTATTTGCGTAAGTGTGAACCATCTTGCGCTGAAAAAAATTGTACAAGTTAATTAGGCCTATGTGAAAAACTTTACCTACCTATCCTGCTGTAAAAGTGTGTAAAAATTATTTTAAACATTAAATATTCGGACATCTTTTTGTAAAGAGTATTAAAAAATTTAATTTAATGAAAGAATTTCAATATGGAGAATTGCCCCACGCAAAATTTTTAAACCTGGACTCAAGATTGCCCGTGTTCAATTTTAATATATAAAACATATTTATCTCTTGCCTGAATAACTCCAACGATTGCATTAAGGTTATGAACTAATTTTTAAGTACTATATTCTTGGTACCCAAGTAATGTAGTACAATTATTTTAACCTGTATGATTCTTAGCAATAAGCCTAAAATTTACCCGAGAAAATTGTGCTCAGAAAATAAAAAAAAAAAATCACAAATTAATTTTTTTATTAAAGGTTTCATAAAAAAATTAATACCTAAGACCATAAAACCACATTATTTTTACATCTTTAAAGTATATTTTTAACATCGTATAGGCTAATTTTGAGCCACTAAACCCGAATTGCCGCCCGTTGGTCCCGAAATAGCCCCACGTGGATCCGAATTACCCCGTTTACGGTATATATTATATATATATACTATATATATATATGTATATATATATATATATATATATATATATATATATAATTATATAATATATATATATATATATAAAAGAATATTTTTGTCTGGCCCCCCCCAAAAAAAAAAAATTCTGGATACACCACTGACCCAAAGTAATACCTGGAGTAACAATGGATTCGGATCATAGATGTTGGTGACGGACCTGGTGATGAAGGCAGAAAAGCTACAGAGTAAAGAAAAGAGAAATGTGATCAATAGGGGAATCACTGAAGAGAGTGTTACAAGAAAGGGAAATATATTAGAAAAAAAGTGAGACTTAGAATCAATTAGAAGGTAGTAGTGAAGTAGATGGGGGAATAACAAAGCGAAAGAAATAGGTAGCAGAGGAGACCTAGGGCAAAAGATGTAGGAGGAATGAAGCAAGACACACAAAGAGGTGGACTGAAGAAGTGAAGAAGGCAATAAATGGAAACGTATTGATGAGAAGTGGCTGAAAAAGTTAGACGTACAAACAAGGGCTAAATATGTGAAGCAAGAAATGATGCAGAGAGAGTGAAAAGAAGAGTCTGCAAAGAGAGAGGCAGAAGAAATGATGGAAGATGGGACTCCAGAAAGGAAGAAGATTTTTAGACTGGCAATAATCATATAGAGGATCAAAGCAGGAAGGTGCAACATCAAGGATAAGCAAGGAGAAGTTTTGGTGAAACAATAGACACAACAAGAGGAATGGATGGACGCACTTCCAGTGACTGCTAAATGTGAATGAACAGGGAGAGGAGGAAATAGAAGAGATGGTAGAGGGAGAGAAAGATGAGGAGGGGGAGGAGATAATATGGAAGAATTAGAGGTGGCTCTTAAAGCGATGAAGAACGGTAGCACCGGGTAAGATGGATACCATAGAATTGATAAAAGAGGTAGGAGAGAAAATGAAAGAAGAAATATTTTGAAACTGTTTAATAGGTGTTGGAACGAGAGTGAAGTACCAGAAGGATGGGGAAAGTCGGTTATAGTGCCAATATATAAGGGGAAAAGAGACCAGGAGACTGTAAAATACTACAGGGGAATTTACTTGTTGAACCATCTGGTAAAAACATATGAGAGAATTTTAAAGAGAAAAGGTGAGAAAATAGTAAAGCAAGGCCTGGGGGGAAGAGCATCACGGATATAGAAAGAATAGAAGCATGACGGATCTCTTTTTTCGCTCTGAGAATTACGTTGGAAAAAGGTATGGGAATTTAACAAGCGAGCATATATAGCTTTCATAGATCTGAAGAAAAAGCTTTCGATCAGTAGCTACCTAGAGAGAGACTGTGGAGAGTGTTGAGAGAGAATATGCAGTGGTAGAAGTTGGGAGGAGCTCTGGAGAGTTTGGTACAGGAATAGTAATGTAATGTAAGCAACAGAATTGCGAAATAAGGAATGGTTCGAGCGTGAGAACAGGGGTTAATATCAAAGGAAAGTGTGTTGTCACCAATTTTGTGTTCTGTATCCTACCTGGATGCAGTGATAAAGAAATGTGGGAAGGATGCGCAAATTTGGACGGTGATATTTTGGCTTATGCGGGATGAATTGGCATGCTGGAGCGAAGAGGGAGACAGGTTAGATAGGTAGTGAAAGTTTTGGCCAACAGCTGAGAGAAGGTACAGCATGAACTATAACCAGAAAAGACGGAGATCCATGGGTGGTCAGTAGAGAAGGAGGGAGAGAGTATTTGAGAATAGAGGTGGAGGGGACTGAGATAAAGTGGTGGAGAAATGTAAGTATTGGTGGAGTATTTGGAAGGAGAGGGGGAAATGTACAAAGAAGATCACAAGTATGGATAGCTCCAGTATGGGGGAAGCTAAGAGCAGTGTATCCATACTGAAGATAGACAAAACGAGTGTGGGAGGTGAAAAGGGTGAATTTGAAGTGTAATTAACACTGATTTTAACTATATGGAGCAGAAGACATTGAATACAAACACAGATAGATAGTAAAAAAATCAAATCGAAAAATCTAAAATTAAGAAATATATCATTCTGAACGTTTTAAGATGTGACGTTTACCGTAAATATACTCTATTTTAAAATTTGAAGTAAAAAAAATAACTTTAATGTTGACACTGCGCAAAAGAAAGTGCGGCGTGGCTGAGTAAACTATAGCGGGTTGTCAGTTGTGCTGTAGACGTTAAATAGGTGTTGGTTGTGTCGAAATTTACATGCTTGCCGTGATAATATTAAATTTCTTTATGTAAGAATGTCTCAAATCACGTCCAAACAAGATCGGATCACAGTTTGGCTATTGGGCGCAAAATATCAGGAATCCATTGACCCTGTAGATCAAACTTCCATCAATTGGCGATGTATTACGTCGTCTGTTTTGGCTGACACACAATAAGAAATTAGTAAAGGAGGCTTCAAATATAATATATTCTGAAATATATGACTTCTGGATAGTAGCAAAAGTTACCGTGCCTTGAGAAGCAAACAGGATGTTTACCAAGATTAGAAAGTTAATAAAATCAATACAGATCACTTTTAAAATTGAAATCAAGGAGAGAAGTCAAATACAAATTGAAAAAGAGACTATATATCTTTAAAGAAAGCTTAAATGATTTATATTTGATATTGCACATGCAAACGCAATTGAAAAATCAAAGAAGAAGATAGAGATTTTCTAAGCATGAGAGAATGAAAAGGTAGGCAATGGTATATGATATGTTTTATAAAAATATACTTATAAACAAGAAAAGAAAGCGTAAAGGGAGAACAAGAAAGTAAAAATTAAAAGGGAGTTTTGTCGGCAGGAGGAAACAATACCGTATTCTCAAGAAATGTACTAGTGTGGATGGTGGTAGTGTCCTCTAGCAAGTGAAAGAACCCAAACCTTGACCGTCCAGGTATGTATGCCAAGAAGATGTGACAATGCGTCTCCATGACCACGACTGCACAACGTTGGATGCATTTTCACACCACTGAAAGCAATTATATTGATAATGGCTCTCTGAGAAGAGAAAGCAGAGTAGGATCGCTTTCTTCGCGACACCTATCCATGTGGATTTGAAAGAAGACGTTGACTTGTAAAATAGTTTTCCGCTCGAGAATTACCCAACTTGGAAATTGTACTTTCTACGTGGTGGGAGGGGCGTTTTCAAGGAATAACATGCTTGTTTTTAAGCTTTCTAAAATACCAAAATAACCTTTGCTTTAAACTGTTTCTCTGGGAATAATAATAAAGGAGAATTATGAGGAAGAGTAAATGTTCAATGTAACCTTTAAACCAAACATTCTATCGATCCAGTCATCAATGTTCTTTGATACTTGTGGCGGGTAGAAGAAAGTTAGAGTATAAATGTTCTTGGAGCAATA
>JABUQX010013708.1:0-5000 GCA_015478945.1 Trachelipus rathkii
GGAGATTTTCTCTTCCAATTTTCTGTGTTTCTTACTCAATTTAATCTCCCTCCACTTTTTAAAGCCTCGTCTGTGCTCATTGAGCTGGTAATTTTGCGTTAGTTGAACTTTTTGTTGATTTAAAGTACCTGCTCATACTCCCTGCTTGAATAGGCTTTGCCACCGTTAGCGGCTGGTGATAACTGTTATATATATAATAATATAAATATATATATATAATATTATATATATATATATTTATATATATAATATATATATGTATATATTATATATAATTATATATATATATAATATATTTATATATATAATATATATATAATATATATATTATATATATTATATACATAACACATAATATATATATTAGGTATTCACATATAAGTAAGTTTTTGATATTGTATATTCTCACTTAATTAATAATAATAATAATAATAATAATATAAAATATAATAATAATAAATAATGAAATAATAATAATAATTAATAATAAAATTCCCATGTAGTAATGCAAATTCCCAATTACAAAATTTATTCTATTGGCCTAATATGTCTCAAGACATTAAAAATTATGTAAAAAATAAAATTAAATTAATGTTTTTATTTTAACATAACTTTTCAAACTATCCAAATATTTTCTTTTTATAATAAAAATTTAAAAATAAAGATTTATATACTATTATTTTTTTTATTTTAAAAAAAGAAAATTTGAAGTAGACGATACTAGTTTTAAATCTGTAATAATAATAGATAATAACAATAATAATAATAATAATAATAATAATAATAATAATAATAATAATAATAATAATAATAATAATAATAATAATAATAATAATAATAATAATTATAAATAAATAATAAATAAGTAAATAAATTTAATGATAATAATAAAATAAAATTAAATAAAATCAATAAATAATAACTAATAAATAATAATAATAATAATAATAATAATAATATAACTAATAAAATTATAAAATTAAAATAATAAATTTAAATAAATAATATAATAATAATATTAATAATATAAAACAGTAATATAAATTCCATAATAATAATAATAAAATTTGGGATATCAAAATCTTTACAGAGCACACACCTCATTAAAAATATTCAAAAATGACTCTTAATGCATATGTTAAACAAAAACATTTTTAAATCGTTTCCTGGTATGCGGCTTACAAGACTCGTGTAATGCACATATGCGGGCGTTCACAATTCAAGGTTTTCAACGAGTTTTTTTAAAAGTCGAAACGTTTCGTCATTCGGGCTTGGTTTGCCCAGATATGAATACGCTTTCGGGCTTGGGTTTTGCCATATCATGAATCAATCTTTACATAGCTTTGTCGTACGAGCTTTTCCGGCTGGTTTTGTGCCAATATCATGAATGTCAATTCTTTACCATAGCTTGTCGGTAAAATGATACATCGAGAATGATTTCGGTTTTAACAATAATTCGTTCGATGTATCATTTTACCGGCAAGCTATGTAAGAATTGCATTCATGTATGGCAAAACCAGCCCGAAAAGCGTACGAAACAAGCTTTGTAAAGAATTGAATTCATGGTATGGCAAAAACCCAAGCCCGAAAAGCGTATCCATGATCTTGGCAAACTCAAGCCGAATGACGAACGTTTTTCGACTTTTAAAAAAACTCGTTGAATTAGCTTGGTGAACGCCTGCATATGTGCGATACACGAGTCTTTATAAAGCCCGCATACGCAGAAACGATAAAAATGAAGTCTTTGCATAAGTTATGTAAGAAACATTTTTAAGTCGTTTCTGTATGCGCTTATAAGACTCGTGTAGCAATATGCGGCGTTCCTTTCAGCTTTCACGAGTTTTTTTAAAAGTCGAACGTCGTTCATTCGGGCTTGGTTTGCCTAAGATATGAATTAACGCTTTTCGGGCTTTGGTTTTGCCATACATGAATCAATCTTTACATAGTCTTGTCGTACGCCTTTCGGGCTTTGGTTTTTGGTCCATACATGAACTGCAATTCTTTACATAGCTTTGTCGTAAAATGAATACATCGAAGAATGAATTCGGTTTAGAAAATAATTCGTCACACCATAGCAGTAAAGTCCGCCACAATAAGAGCAAGCGTAAGCTGGCCTCTTATCTATTCGCCAAATAATACAAATTTCGAGGCACCGCATGACAAGAAGAAAACCGCAGAAAATACCTGTCCCAACGCTATATAGGATACAAACCCGAACTGTCACTCGTATTTAATCCTGTCTTCTACCAAGCCAAAATATTGGGAAAGGAATTCTGTTGTCATTCTTCCGATTCTTTCATAGTTTCCACAAGGGAGGAAGGGAAAAGCCCTTTAATCCTTATAAAGCAAAGCGGAAGTGCCAGTGACATTCTTTTCCAAATCTTTTCCGACGATAGAAGACAGGATAAATATCGAGTGACAGTTTCGGTTTTGTATCCTTATAGCGTGACGGTTATTTTTCCGCGGTTTTTTCTTTGTCATGCGGTGCCTGCGAAATTTATTATTTGGCGAAATAGATTAAGAGCCAGCTACGCTTGGCTCTTATTGTGGCGACTTTAACTTTGCTATGTGTGACGAATTATTTTAAACCGAATCATTCTTCGATGTATCATTTTACCGACAAGCTATGTAAAGAATTGCATTCATGTATGGCAAAACCAAGCCCGAAAAGCGTACGACAAGCTATGTAAAGAATTGAATTCTGTATGGCAGACAAAAGAAAAAAAAAAAAAAAAGAAAATAATAAAAAAAAGTCATGTATGGCAAAACCCAAGCCCGAAAAGCGTATCATATCTTGGCAAACCAAGCCCGAATGACGAACGTTCGACTTTTAAAAAAACTCGTTGAAAAGCTTGGTGAACGCCGCATATGTGCATACACGAGTCTTATAAGCCGCATACCAGAAACGATTAAAAATGTTCTTACAATAACTTACTGCATAAGAACTATTTTTATCGTTCTGGGTATGCGGCTTAATAAGAACTCGTGTATGCACATATGCGGCGTTCACTATGGTTCAAGCTTTTCAACGGTTTTTTTTAAAAGTCGAAACGTTTCGTGCATTCGGGCTTGGTTTGCCAAGACTGATGATAACGCTTTTCGGGCTTGGGTTTTGCCATACAATGAATTCATTCTTTACATTAGCTTGTCGTACGCGCTTTTCGGCTGGTTTGTGCATACATGAATGCAATTCTTTACATACTTGTCGTAAAATGATACAGTCGAAGATTATTTTAAACCGAATCATTCTTGATGTATCATTTTACGATCACGCTATGTAAAGAATTGCATTCATGTATGGCTAAAACCAAGCCCGAAAAGCGTACGACAAGCTATGTAAAGAATTGAATTCATGTATGGCAAAACCCAAGCCCGAAAAGCGTATCATATCTTGGCAAACCAAGCCAGATGACGACACGTTCGACTTTAAAAAAATGCGTTGAAAACGCTTGGTGACGCCGCATATTTGCATACACGAGTCTTATAAGCCGCATACCAGAAACGATTAAAAATGAGTCTTATGCATTTAAGTTATGTAAGAAACATTTAATGCGTTTCTGGTATGCGGCTTATAAGACTCGGTATGACATATGCGGCGTTCACTTGACGTGGGTGTCGGTCGAAGCTATTTCAAAACGAGTTTTTTTTTAAAAGTCGAACGTTCGTCATTCCGGGCTTGGTTTGCCCAAGATATGATACGCTTTTCGGGCTGGGTTTTTGCCATACTTGAATTAAATTTCTTACATAGCTTATCGTCTACGCGTTTTCGGGCTTGGTTTTGCCCATACATGAATGCCAATTCCTTTACATAGCTTGTCGTAAAATGATACATCGAAGATATGAATTCGGTTATAAAATAATTCGTCCACACATAGCAAAGTTAAAGTCGCCACAATAAGAGCCAAGCGTAGCTTGGCTCTTATACTATTTTCGGCCAATAATAATTTCGAGGCCACCGCAATGGACAAAAGAGAAAACCGCAGAAAATAACCGTCCACGCTATAAGGATAGCAAACGCGAAACTGTCACTCTGATATTTTCCTGTCCTTGCTATTCGTCGAAAGATTTGGAAAAGAATGTCAACTGGCACTTCCGCTTTTGCTTTATAAGGATAAAGGGCTTTTTCCCTTCCTCCCTTGTGGAAACTATGAAAGAATCGGAAGAATGAAACAGAATTCCTTTCAAGTATTTTGCTTGGAAAAATTCTCAATTCATTAAGAGGACAAATGAATGTCTGAGGTAATAAATTTATATGAATTAAGAAAAACACCGAATCACCACTTTTTAAAAATAAATAAATAATAATAATAATAATAATAATAATAATAATAATAATAATAATAATAATAATAATAATAATAAAAAGTGTCGAGTCTAAATATTTAGGATATATGTTGGATGAAAAGGGAACGGATGATGAAGAGTGTAGTAGAAAGGTTGTGAATGATAGGAAGGTGGCTGGTGCAATTATTCTTGAGTGTGCTAGGGTTTTGCATGAGGGTATGTTGTTACCTGTGCTAATGTATTGTAGTGAAACTATGGTCTGGAATAATAAGTGTAGATCTAAGGTACAATGTGTTCAGATGAACAATCTTAGGGGCATGTTAGGTGTGAGAAGAATTGATAAAATGAGGAATGAACGCATTAGGGAGTTGTGTGGAGTAAATGAGAGAATAAATGAGAGTACATTGAGATGGTTTGGTCATATGGAAAGGATGGATGATAGTCGGTTGGTTAAGTGGATGTATAGCGGTGAGTGTGCAGGGCGGCCGGCTGGGTGACCAAAGAAAAAGTGGATTGAGTCAGTATTGGAATGCCTGAAAGAGAGGAATGAGAGTTTGGCTGAGGCGAGAAGAAAGGTGCATAATAGGAGTGAATGGCGGGGTTTTGTGAGGGGGGTGTGGTAGTGGCCGACCTGGGCCAGGGGATGAACCCCACATTGACGAGATGCCATACATAGTGAGGGTCCGTCGCGGTCCCGTGAAGCTCTAGGGTGGATT